>JANTCA010046669.1:0-18666 GCA_024741275.1 Chironex yamaguchii
CTTTTTTGTGTGGTAGGTACACAATCCTTGTGAATGGATGGCAAGATCTTTCTAGTCGTGAAAGCAATTCTTGGATTTACAGCAGAGAAACACTTAACTACATCTTTTAAATCTTTGTTTCTATGCGGATAGAAACATTACCTAGCCAAGGAAGTTTTAGGTATACAGGACATTTTCGAGGCGAAAAAGACTTTTCTGTTTCAAAATCAGTGATCTTTTCTCGAAGAATTCTAAAAACAACATCCTCTGGATACCCGTTTTCAAGCAAAATAGATGTTATATTCCCTAGTTCCGAATTTAACTTTGAGCAGATACAAAGTGCTCTTTGGGCAAGTGTTCTGATGAGGTTGATTTTCCTCTTTTTTGGACAAAAAGAATCCTAACAAATGTACTGACCAGTAAAAGTAGGTTTTCGGTAAACTGTTGTTAGCAAATTAGTGTCAGTTTTTTCCATTAAAACATCAAGAAAAGGTAATAAACATTCTTGTTCTTTTTCAACCGTAAATTTGAGAGCTTGATGTAACTGGTTAAGTTTTTGGAAAAACCTGTCGCAATCCCGCTCTGTTTAAAAGATGGCAAAGGTGCAAAAGCTTAGTAGTATATGAATTTTTGTGCCGATGTGAAGCTCGCGCTTGCAAAGCGAAAATGACTAACAAATTGACATGCGATTCTGCCATATGAAAACATTTACTAGAAAATTCAAAATGCGCCAAAATGTACAAGGACGAGAATTTTCGGATAATTGGCACAGCTAGATCGTCCTTTCATCTAAGCGTATTAGAGTCTGTCTACATTAGAAACAACAAAACCAGTACTCTGTAGGCAGAAATTTTTTTTACTTGTACTCTTTCAATAATGTTTTGTTTCTTTATTTTCCCTTTCTTTGTTTCCTTTCTTGTTTATGATTGGCTAGTTTTGCAACATGCTTCGTATAAATAGCTTGCCATATACATATACTTTCCTTTCTGACGTTTCATACTCTCAAGAGTGTCAGACGAAAAAATCTTTTAAGTATGTTTTAAGTACAATGTCACAAATTTTCAAGGCGATTTACTATATATATATATATGTATAAATTTATATATTTGTAAAGAGTGGAGCATTACCACTATAGCTGCGCTAAGTGGGAGCCGACCGGGCTCGAACTGGTAACCCTCAGACTCAAAAGCCAACAACCACGGCAAGTTGTGCCCGGTCGGCTACCACTTAGTGCAGCTATTGTGGTAATGCTACACTCTTGAAAAATATATGAAAGCACTGTGTCTGTTGAGATACTATACATACATATATTTATTTATTTATTTATTTATTACCAGAGTTTACGTTCGTACAATTATGACCCACCCCCACGGTGATCTGCTACTACTGGGCAAAGTTCAATTTGAGACAAAGTTTATATATGAATGTCAATTATATATTGCCAACCATCCAAATGCAATTCCAACTAAAACAAGGGACACTAATGTCAAGCATAGATGCTTTTTTGTATGGTCAGGCAACAGAGTAAGTTGATAAGAGCCTACTAAGCTCGGTAAAGATTTCCAAAGTGATAAGTTTTTAACACTCCAAAAATTCTTGAATGCAGCATCAAGAAGTCGGTTTGCTGAGCTTCCTTTTTTAAGTCTTCATCATGAATATGAAAATACCATCGAGGATCTAAACAAGGATATTCACCACAGAGACTGGCAAGAAGAGTCCGTTTTTATAATAAAGTTCTCGCTTACACCATTGCATTGTGGGCTGGAATTATCAAGTTCATGGATATGCTAGGACAGAAGCCATTCAAAGAGTTTGTAACATATGCCCTAGCTTGTCTCACCGCTGCAGTAAGTAATGCTGCAGTGGAGCGCATTTTTCCCAAGCTACAGAAACGAAAACAAAGGTTCAGAACAAAATAGGCTTGACTTACTTAATGCCCATGTGCGCATTCGCAGGAAATTTATACTTGAAGAAACATGCTGTTGTGACATGGTAGTTACAAAGATAATGTTGGAGCTGTCTGGTTTAAGAATGTGACATGATTTGAGTAAGCTCCGGCAGAAAAGTACCGCAAGTATTACCAAGGAATTCGATCCCGAAAGTAATGTTGATTTATATAAAGACAAAATTGTTAAGCTTGGTTTTGGTAGTTTTCGTATTGAACTTTTGAGAATTAGGCTTTATTTTGGCTTTTTTAAGTGAAAATGGTTTTGGTTTATTTGGCTTTTTCTCCTCTACTGTTTGAGTGTATGCATGCACAGACATCTACCAATCCTGAACCAAACATTTTTTCTCTTAAAGAAACAGCAAAAATATTGGCAGACGCCGCTTTAATAGGTGAACCCATAACTAAATTAGCAACAAGTTGGTGCAAGAAACCATTAAAGCTGAATTCTACACGATAAGTGTCAATATTCGTCAATTCAGGGAAGGGATTGAGATACTTGGTCTACACTATAGAGGGCTCCAGTACAGCTTTACTAGGTTTTGATAATGGGACATTAGTGGATAAGCTGATAATGTCAAAGAGCACAAAAACAAAGATTTGGTGTCAAAACTGTAATTTTGGATAAAATTTGAAAAATAAAACAAATCTTTTAAACAATTGCAGAGTTCTACTATTATTTTAGTTCTTATTGACCTAAGCCAATCATAGATGTAATAGGCTTAAGAGCAACATTTTCTCTATGTCTTTTATGGAGCTCATACATGCTCGGATACTGTGCGCCAGCAAGACGTATCCTATCATATGCAATGCACAATAGACTTTCTCCCTTAACTCGCCCTAAAGGTGGTTCAGTAGAAACATTTTCCATCCTTCTGTATTGTCCCAGTTAGACACGTGCGTCACCAAGCCTTTCAAACCTTGGAACGGTCGTCTAGAAACGTTTTCTTTGAAAACTTTTTGTCACGTAGTCTTGCGTATTAAGAAAACTACTCCAGATCCTTTATCAGAATTGCTGAATGACCTTATAGCCTTGAGGTGTTATAAAAATCAAAATAAGAACTGAAAATAAAAGTTAGCAATTCCTCAATTATTGCCTTCAGACAACAACGTTTATTTTAAAATTAGGAATGTGTTTAAAAAATTGATTGAAAAGAATCTAAAATTCTGAAAATATTTCGTCTCTCTTCAAAACTTGGTTAGGGATACAAAATTCAATTCGGTGCCCCAAAACACCATTTTCGACTTTTAAAAGTGTAGTCGGAAAAGTTAACCACAGCTTATTGGTGCCACTCAATCTGCTGCCAGAACTCTTCTTAATTAACAAGTTCATATTACGCGGAATAGATGCTTTAGACTCTTTTCTGTATACCCTGTTAAGTGCACAGGATTTAATTTGTTACATTCCTGAGCCGTTTTTCTTCTTCTTCGAGAACTAAATTTCTTAAAAAGCACTTTCTCAAAAAATGCGTGTGATCTACAGAAATGAACGATACACTAGAAAGCACTAAATACCATTTCTCAAGTCTCTGGTAATACCTGTCGTGGATTCCAACCGACAACTTTCTTTGGTACAGCTAGCATATCTGTCTTATTGCTGCAGTAGTGGAAACAACATTATTTCCATATGACAGAAGGCTCAGAGAAGCTATTTCAAGTATGGAAAAAGCAAAAAAGGTCACAAAGGTAGAAATTGCATTAATAAGTTTGCAATATGCAAGTGTTTGAAGTCTTCCCTTAACACAAAGGACTGCGAAAGAAAGGACGGAGATACGTCAAAGACAACTGTGGAAAAAAAACATATAAGATTTTGTGCTTATTTCTAGAGATCAATATAAAGTGATAAGTAGTAAAATACCCTCCTCTTCTCCTCTTGTAAGCCATAGTCCTAAATGAGAACTATTGGCTTTCTTCTTATGCTTACAGAATAATTTGAGGCTGATAGTCTACGGGGTGGCAACTATTTTGTTTTGAATTTGAACCTGTAAAATTGTCTTATTACCGAAGTCTTGTTCATATGTAAATTTGCGGATATATGTACTGCTCCCGGTCAAAGGCCAACTATTTTTCGGGCACTTTATTGTCTTCAAAACAACATATGGATATAAAATGCGTTTAGGGTAGGATTTTGTGAACTTTTTAGTAACCCCCCGAATTACGACCACCTCCCATTAACGGCCACTTGGCCTTGGATCTAAAAGTGGCCGCTGTTAGAGGTTCAACTATATTATTACGAATATGAACAGTGGTAAATGTTCATATGTTTAAAAGCGCAATTAAATTACGTGGAATACATGATAATATGTGTGTAAAAATCACCGAATTTCTAACTTTTCTTCACTGCTACATAATTTTTACACGCCCTTCTCATTTGAATACAAATCGAGATAATGCGTGTAACTTGAAGAAAATAACTTTATCTAACGTGTTTTAGTACTGTCTAAGTACTGGTAAATATTTCATAAATAATCGAAACTAAAAGGGGAAGGGGGTGATACCATATACGACAAAACTGGCTGACATGAAATAGTGCTATTCAACTGATGGTCTAAGCTGCGTACCTAATTAACAAATGACACAAACAAAGAAAACGTTTACTTCTGATTACTTAATTAATCTTTATGGCTGATTAACCTTGTCAAATATTTCATAGAATTAAACGGAAATAAAACAATCATTGAGAAACACACTTGAATTAATCTAGTGTTCATCCAAAGTACTGTGTGTAAAAAACCTTATGATCTAACCGTTTGACAACCTTAAAGATTTTTTTAACTGCCGCATAATTAGGTATGTTCCACGTATGCCCTTTCAAAGAATTAAATACTAAAATACCATCAATAATATCCAAAGCATTATGTCAATATCGTGTGGTAAATGTGCAGGTATTGATAGCAGAACCATTGCGGTACAAACAGGCAACCTTTAGCAGTTTTAATTCTAAGCGTAATGTTGAACCATCTATATCATTTTCTGTCAACTTTCTCTTTTCTTTTGAATGTGTCAGGTACACATAGCGCGTAATCACTTTTGTCCAAAAGATTGGCTTTCCTTTACTTTGCCTTTGGTTTTTCAATGAGTACCTTCATCTTCTTTAAGAAAAGTTCCTGTCAAGCGATCTTGAACAAGGTGGTTAGGGCTCAACTGGTCGACAACTAGTGCCCAACTGTTTCGTTAAGTCACTTTTAAAATAAGGCTACAATAGCTTCTGACATGACTCATTAGATGTATTGCTACTATTCATCTGTTTATCAAACACAGAAGTGCTCTTGTGTAGAGACACTTTTACCTCAGATGGTGTGTGTACTCCTATAGTCAATTTCTCCAGCCTACTAGTCTTCACCCAACTTTTGTACCTTCTGAGAAGCCCACGAAACCTAGACTTGTTAACTGGACATATTTCACAGGCCTGAAATCCAGCCTTGACATTCTCTGGAGAAAGCCTTTTGTGCCAGATCTGCCCTAGCTTATTTAGAAATTGTGACTTTTGTAGTGGTTCGTGTGTTCCAAATTCATTGACTCATTTATGCAGCTCTCGGAACCTCTTAAGTGGTCCAAAACGTGCAACATGTAGTGGCAGTGACTTTTCTGTAATATGTTGCTGGAAGCGTAAGAAGTGTCATGTCCTCTTCAATAGCCCTTTCCACTACTTGAATAGACATATGTGAAAGATGTCCATCAAATATAAGTGATTATAGACGCTATGTTAGACTAATGTTATGTTGTCGTTCAGGTATTTTCCAAAACACCATACCAAGAATCTCACAGTCCCCTATCTCCTACGTAATTCGATTGTAAATTCTTTATTGGGAAAATAAAAAGAAGATCAAGTGTCTTTCCAGCTGCATTGCAGACTGCTAGTGCTGTCGTTTGTTCCCTTTTTGCATCACACATTACCTTATAGGCAAGTTTTTACTTTAATCTTCCATTTGACAGTTAGTAAGTCACTTGGAAACACTTACTCATCACAGTTTTATATATCAGGTCCTAACTTTTCATTGTTTATGATTTCTCGAAACTTTTCATAAAAATCATAAACGATGCATGGATTTGCTGTTGCTGACTTTCGAGCTGAACGTATGATTGAAGCTTTCTTTAAGTTGACAAGTTGTTCCTTTCAATAAATGAATAATACCATCCTTTTTCTGGCTTTGCATTTCAAAAATCAGAAACATTTGTGCCATTTGCCTGTATTTACGTGACTTAAAAATACAGAATGTGTAAAACAGTGTAGGGCTAAATCCTAATTTGCACGTAACAGCAATACAAGATTCTAACAGCTTTTCTGTATCCTCTTGTGAATAGCTGACATGTGTCTTACTTCTATCTTCTTGCTGTTGCTCCATCGTCTACCTCAGTGTACCCTCGGTCATCCTGTATTGTGCAGTAGTACTTGGAACTAAGTTTGCACACTGCACCTCCAACAACACATTTGCAATATCATTCTCAGACAGCAACTTTAACTTTTTAACTTTTTTAAATTTTTTTTTTTTAGGCATTCTGAACAATTTTTATATTAGTAACTACTTCAATACCATATTTCGAGTAAGACTTATGACTACAATTAATGGCAATTCCCTATTGCCAGGTTTGGCATGAACTCTCATTTCTCCTCGACACTGTTGTGTGCAAACTATTTATAATTACTTAACCATTTAAAGTATTGTATTCATCCAAACCAACCTCGTTTAGAGACTATTACCTATTTTGGTTTATTAAAGTTTTGTATGTCACATAACTAAAGCTGTGTTATTACAAATGAAAAAGATAGAGAAATTACTTTTTCAAGATAGCCAAATGAGGGTGAGTTCTATTAAATATAACTAAGTGTTCTATCAAGCATCCGAAAGTACATATTTATGATAACTAGGATGATCATTACATGGCATAGTACTTATACACTTAAGAGTGATTTTAACTTTTCGTTCATTGAAATTCCTTGGACTTTTACTTACTTCTCTTTTAATTGACAGTAAAGTATAGGTTTTATTCATTAATCAAAACCATAGTCTCGTCAACAATGTGTATGCATTCAATTTCGAATGTGAGGGATTTGAATGTTTCCATTTTCAAGAACTTAAGAAGGCTTTCTCGCTTCTTTTTTAACAGAAGTTGAAGTTATTTTCCAGATAACTCAAACAGCATCTAGTAGCAAATTTTTATTAAGATTTGGAATAAAGGACACAGCCAAATGCTGCAATAAGTATATTTTCAGCACGGTCACTAGTCAAATTTTTATGCTATTGCTGAAAGTTTGCTACTGTCTTCAGCCGAAAGAGATAATTATGCGTGTATATATATATATGAATTATTTCAATCCCAAGCAAAAGTATTTGAGGACGATGTAACTTTAACAAATTGTTCTTGCTTTCTGCAGCCAGAAACAATATCACTAAACCTTCTTATAATCAATGAGAGAGGTACAAGCTTGTTTGTGTTGCAGATTGAGTCAGAGCTGGCAAAACATTGTGATAGATTTAAATATCTGCAAGAAAATTTTAGGAAACGTAGTCTTACTAACGATACAGATGAGTTATATGAAGATCATAAATGGCATAACTTTGATTGTATGCAGTAGTGATATTTCCCGTTAGAGCCTACAATCGCACTATCAAAAGAGATTGCCAAATAAGTTTTTTCTTAGTTTCTCTTTTTTCAGCTGCTTAGCTTTGCTTTTTTCTCCTACATTAAAAGTATGAAGCCTTCCTCTTGCCCGTACGTAACGTAAAAAGTACATTCTCGTAATATGTTTTTTCGTTATGGAATGCCCTATCATTGTTAAATAATTTCCAACATCATTCCCTTAAAGATTTTTTCAAATCGATTACATTTAAAGGTAATGAGCTCGATGTTATCGCAATTCTTCTTATGTCCTGGGTATTATCTAAACTAGATGTAATTAGTAATTCCATGTTTTAGAAACTGCTAAGCTCTTCTAAAGTATTTACGTAATATGATGTCTTATTAAAAACATGTCTGTAGTTCCGTATGCCTTACAAATCATAATGTTACTTAAATAGAAATTAGGTCGTCATTTCTGCTGGTGCATCGAATCTTGATCTCTCGTGTTCTGATTTGTATGTCCTTCCACTTTAAACTTCTAAATAATGAGAAGGCAGTTTTGTGGTGTGCAATACAAAACGGCATCATTTTGTTGTAGAACAGTGGCTTTGTTATATATGATGGATTGTAAATACAAGACAAAAGATTCTCTTGTCATAAAACACAAGAGAAGTTACAGAAGATTGCCCATCTATTTGTCAATGTTGTTGGTATGGACGATAATGAGTTTCGCTGTTCTGTAAAGCTTAACTTTCGTCGACTACAGTCATCGTGAAATTTGTGTGAGTGTCATTTTCAGAGTTTTTATAGTCGTAAATTTGTACTATCTCAATGCCTTGTGTTAAACATTTTCCCCAGTTCGTGAGATAAGGTAAGAAATGATTTTTTCTATAAACATGACATGGAAATCTAAATGACTTAGTATGATTAGTGCTTACGAATACTTCACTTTGATGTCTAAACTTTCGAAGTAAATTTTTATCTATTCAACGTAAGATGGAGTCGTTACGCTGAATTCATATTTCTCGCTATAATATATGTTCATGCCTTTATTGAAAAGTCACTGCTTTTATTAACAGTGTATTTTATTATGGCTTTTAATTTGATTATTAATGTCGTTCCCCGTTTGATTCGTGGGTTTCAAAAAGTCCTCCAGGCATGGATTGGAATTTGTTCAGATTATATGAAGTCCGAAGTGTTGCCTTCATGCAACATCGCTTGAAAGCAATATGCAAATATTACAGTCAGCCATTTGTAATTTGTAGTCCGAGATACGAGTTTATAATTCTATGTAAAATTTGCCTTTAAATATTTAAATCGATTTTCCCTTAAAAAGTAGATAATTTAATAAACTCTGTTCTATCGAAAATCGTCTTAGGTCTTGAGTATGATCTCGACTATTTCTAATATGTTCACTCATTTGTTAAAATCTGCTGCCTTCAGAGGACATGTCTGCTTTTCGTTCTCAGGAGGGATCTTAGCCACAACAACAGCTTAGGTTAACAGTGTTCGCTTTGCATGCTAACAGCTGTGGGTTCGACTTCTGACTGATTGATATCAAAGGCTGTAAGATAGTACAGTCGGCACTTGAGAGATATTATGGAAGTTGAATAGACTGGCATAGCACTTATTGTGGTTCCGTATTTACGTAGATCCATTGGGAACCACAATGCTTGAGGATGTGTGAGGACATAAGTGTACTGTAATGGTTCTCCGAAGTGGAACACGCCATGAATGTGCAATACGATAGTAGCCACAAAAACTCCACGTTCTAAAAGTAAGGATGCTAGGAGTAGAGGAGGTGGTCGAGACAGCACGGCTAGTCCAAGAATTGCTAAAGGTCCTTACGAGAAAAAAGAACCGAAAAATTTCTGCCATCTCTATATGAGAGTATACGATGTCAGGACTGTCCGATTGATGAAGGAATCGAACAGCACAACACTCGACCTTAGTCTAAAGTAGTTTATTATTTGCGTTAATAGAATAGAAAGGAGAGATACACAGCTCTAAACAACACATCAATATCAAAAGTTGCCATCAAGTGAGCAGTAAGATGTCTGATACTCACATTACGGAGTAATAAGACTTTTCATTGCTATTGCTTGAATTGCAAAGTTATCTTCACAGTTTTTTCTCGAACACTTATGACATAGATTTCTCAGAAGGCAACGAATAACAACGCTTAGTTTGTAATGTAAGTTATAATTGAAAGCTTTTCAAGCTTTTATTGATAAAAAGGTACAAAAACGGCGATTTTAAGCAATCACAAAAACTTTCTTGCTTTGTTGTTTCTTCTCACATCAAATGAATTGTCGCAGAATTGGATCATAACAATCAACTTCGCCTTGAAAGAGGATCTTTTTTTGCTTGGTTATATGAAGACGAACATAATTTCGGACAAGCACCAAAGATAGTCCGTTGGTAATTACTGCAGGACCGTCGATTGGTTAAAATGAACGGTAAAGATAGCTGGTGAACTTTTTCATTAGTCGCACTTCCATTTTGACTTTATTGGGGTATATTATATATCAGTGAACTCCAATACCCCCCCCCCCCCAATGATCACAGCTAGCGTAGAAATTTTGAAATCCGAGTAAGGGGAAGGGGAGGGAGTCAAACCGGAAAGATCCGAAAGCTGATACATCAAATCACGGTCGTGTCTCAGCACCCAGTTTGGAAAACATATCTGATTTCGCGTACGCGTGCTTACTTGCGTTGTGATTTGACGAGGTGCAACTGCGATTTGATCAAAATCAAGAGGCAAGCTGCGAGTGAGAATTGATTTTTTTGAGTTTTAAGTTCATGGAAAAATCTTTCGGATTGTGCAAGTGACGGTACCTTTTACTGTGAGTCTGGTTCTTAATTCAATGTGTAGCTGCAAGTGAATGCAAGTTTTCTAGCCTGGATTAACGCCAAAGATAAAAACCTGAAGAAATGATCGCAAACATAGTCTAAATATGCCTCAACTCTAACACTAACACTAACACTCGCCGTCCACGTGCTCGGATTTCCAATATGTCAAGACGTGTTCTTCGGGGGCAGTAGAGACGATTGATATATAACGTACCCATTTAAAGTGAAAAATGGGAGGGCAACTAATGTGCAAGGTAACAGGATAAGATTCTAGCAATAAACAGGATAACCAACTTTCTCTTATCCTAAGAAAACCTAACGTGGTTTTGTATCTCAGGGGTGACCTTAGCGATAAACTCAAACCTAAGAGTAAACAGAAAAGAGCAGGCGATATTATTAAAAGACCACAAGGTTAATAAAAAGTCTGGTTTTAGATGCGTCAGGCATTATCTTAACTTAAGTATATTAACATTTACACATGTGCTTAATGTATCGTAAGGTATTAGTTAGTAGTAAAATGGTCGACCTTGACAAAGAGATAAAGGTGAATACAGATGTTTAGAAATTTGTGGCAGAACATAATATAATAATCTTTAATTTTTATTGCAGGAAACGCACCTCGATTATTTGCCATTTTAAAGACTAGGTTATGATTAATTGCCATTTTTTGATGATCCGAAATGGAAAAGCTTCCATCTTAACTTGAAGATGCCTTGGTATAGTGGATAAGGCGACGATCTTGCAAGCCAGAGATTGTGAGTTCGAATCCACGTCACCACAAACACTAAACAATATCACTTGTGCGTGTTGGTAACGGGAGACCACGCTTATCGATGAGTTTATTTCGTAGTAAAATTGATGTAATCCCGATTTGGGAATCACCTACGCTCAGTATCGAGTATGCTACAAAAAAATATTTTAAACTACCTTTGAGCTGAATTACTCTCATAATGGTAGTTTGTCTAGTTAAAAATCAAATTGAGAAATAGCTTGACGCCCCTTTAAGTCTATAAAGGGATAGTACATAAATCATATACATCGTAACTATTGTTTTAATCTCTCCATATTGTTGTTAGCTCAATAACGGATGCCATTTTGGTGAGATACTGTCAGTGCGCGTGGAATGGAAACTTCAGCTATGTTAACTTCTCCTACATACGTAAAGCTTTGTACTGTTACCAGTTTAAATCGTGTTGTAGTTCATCACTCTGATTTTTGATAACTGATGTTCATGCTTATTACCGTCGAGACGGGGGTAGCCAGGGTAGTTTCCAGTGATCCCGGGGCCTCGAGGGGGGCCACAAGAAATAAGGTATTATTTTAGCCTTCATTTGTTATCGATTTGTTATGCTGAAAACCATTAGATTACTATTTTCTGTTCGAGTCTTGATTAAATGAGTGATATTTACAAGTGCAAATCCATCTAAACATTAAATTTTCAACCGTTTGTAGGGAGTTTTTTTTATAGAATGGCAGAACTCAAGGATAAATTGGCGTGGTCTAAAAATTTTCCCGGACGGGCCTGTCTATAGATCAGTTTTGAGGCCTAGGCCTTCTCTCGAAGGAACCTGTTAATGTAATGTGCCTTGGATACCTTGCCACGTTAGTCCAATGGCAATTACTCCTGCTGTATGTCTTGGCTACGTCAAAGCAAGAAGATTGATGTTTGGTCTCCTTCTAATGCAAACTATTTCACCGTAATCTTTTAATACATGTGCCTCGAGTATCAGGTTCCATTGCAGGGAATGAGTGGACACATTACCTTGTCAGACTTTGTAACTGTCATTTTTGCCAGGGCTGATCACAGAGCAACACTTGACGATTATTACATCCTAAAGCAAAAGTTTATTGCTGGTCTTCTTTTATGCACGCTTGCTCAGCTCACTCGTGACCTCTCTCTCCTGACTACATTAGATCTGCCTCCTGCATTTCTTTTACTTGTAGTGGCAGCATATCAACCTATACCATTTTTGTCTCAAAATCAAAGTTCCTTCCAAGTCGTTTTTATGTACACAGCGATACCAATTTCCTTAGCGGTTGGACTACACAGCTGTACAGTAAATGACGGCTAGTCCACTAAAATAACTTTCTTAATCTATCCAGTAAGTGCTGAGTGCTAAGCAGGAAATCATTTTGTACTTTTTTGAAAGACTTTGGTATCGCCCGGTACTGGATTCGAGCCTACAACCTGCTGCACGCAAAGCGAGCACTCTTCAGCTATGGTATTGTTGCGGTATGCTGCTGCTTAAGGGGTTTTTGCCTATAATAGTTTTACTATATTTTCATTAAAAATCGTCTTGTTCTATTCTTTGTGATGTTACCATATAGCCATTACGTTTTGTATTTATTTTTCTTATGTATCACTTATTTACTTACGGATTAAATATCTTTTTCATTTCTCTTTATCATTCTTCTATGTTTAAAATTTTGTCTTCCATGCTAAGTCTCATTCGTATGTTTCTTTATCATTCGTATTCTTGTCTATTTGTTCGAGGTTGCAGAAAACTTGGAGATATAAATTGTATAATGATTGCGCACAGTTAAATATTTCTAACACTTTGCCTCATACTTGACCAAGGTTTAAACTATTATGTAAGAACCCATTTTCTTTGTAACGTTGCGTTTTTCATTCAAAGGAGGTGTGTTTTTGGCAATAGAGTTTTATTACTTTTGATGCAAAATTACATGAAATTGTTGATAATCAAAAACAAATGCCTCTACGAACTTTCCAACCTTGCGGTTAATCAACACATGAGTCTTTAATAGCAGTATTTAAACATTGAGCTATATATAAAAATAAGGCTTCTATTTAACAAGAGAGTATTCTTAATTAGCAATATATGCCCAGAAAAGTCATGTTGTAAGCTCACGTCATAACAAAAACTAGATGTGGAAGGATGTCTAAATATATAAATGCTATTGACTAAAGGTACCAATTACTTAAAGAAATGGTTTTAAGAACATTACACTTTCCTACAAAACTCCTTATTCCTACTTATTTGGCTAGAATTTATGACACGCAGAATGCAATTATGCTGAAACAACCAAACCATCTATTTTTCGTTTTTCTCCTTTTGTGATCACAGAGAGATGACTAAAGAGCAAGCTCTTCGAAGACGTCATTACGGTTTTGTAATTTCCGATTGCTTCTTCGTACTTGTATCGCTTTCCATTTATGCTGCGTTGCGTGGAAAAATCAATCCAGTTTTTCGAGGATTTTTCTGCAATGATGATTCAATAAAGTTTCCTTTGAAGACAGATACAATATCAAATACCGCCCTTTTCGTTGTTGGATTTACAGTTCCTTTGGCCACGGTAACATGTCATTTTTCAACAATAGTTAAAGATGCAACTTTCTGCTTATTTCATAGTTGTAGTTTAATCCAAAACCTTATATAAGAACTCACTTTATAGTCAGTGTTATCGAAGGCAATTATCATTTCACAAAAGTGCCGTTTTTCAAGGCAAAATGTCCAAATATTTTAGAGGAGGGGAATTTAAGTATGGTAAGTAGTCAAAATTCTCCTCCTTTGTGTAGATTTCTTAGGAAACCGAGTACCTGAAATGTTTAAGTCAGAATTTATTTATCAGAAGCAGAAGGAGAACTATTATATCCTATAAAATTTAGACCTGCGCATGACAACCCCCCTCTCCGCTGGTTGTGCATAAAGCATAGAGCAACTCATCATGTAAATTATAACGTTTACAGTTTGAAACAAAGATATATCCATGAAGACCATATATTTTGAATAGCTAAGAAGATTGGATGCATAGAAGAAGCGTTTTAGCACCCGACAAAGCATTTAATATGACGTCTAAACAGATGTACTGATGACAGTGATGATGGTGATGATGATGATAAAGATGATGATGATTATGATGATGATGATGATGATAACGATGATGATGATGATGATAACGATGATGATGATGATGATAAAGATGATGATGATTATGATGATGATGATGATGATAAAGATGATGGCGAGAAAAAAGATAACTGTTAATTGTATTTACTTTAGATACTTTAAAAACAAAAATTATTGTGATCAATAAACTCACATGTAAAGCATTTCTTCTGAAGCCAACACATATATTTGTTAAAATACGGCCATTGAAGATAATACTATGTAATGTATAATGGGACTGAAAACTGACCAATAAGAGCGAGAGGAACTTGTGAATGGACAAGGATATACAAAGAGCAATATGATAGGGAAAGAGAAAACACTGATCAATGCAAGAGACTAGAATTAGTCTAGGGTCAAGTCAATAGTCATAGTGGATGCACAAATTCCTTTTGTCTGCAAAGGCTTGGTTTATGCTACCTAATATAAACCGCCATAAAAGACACCGTGATAAAATTTGGACTCAACTTTTGCACCAACAGTAGAGAGATTATCAGAGTACTCAGCAAAACAGGATGCGCTACTTAGCAGATGCTGTCCTATGCCAGTAGAACGTATCAAGTAGCTTTTAAAGTATAAGGAATTTAAGGTTTAACTGTTCAAAATAAAACAGCTTTTTTAACAAAACATCTATAAAAGTACTACATGGTTTATATTTGCCACTGTATTATTTGGAAGTAAGCTATCTAACAGGATGCAGTATTATGTAGTTAGCATTGTTTTTTAACAGATCATCGTCATTGAATGCTGGAACCGCTTCACCAAAGCTTATCGTGGGTCATGCTCTGAGCTGGCATTTGGAAAGAAAGTCTGCAAAATACCTTTCTTGGTTGTGAGGTAAGACAATTTTCAAGCTATCTGTGTCAAGCTATATTTAGTGCAAAGTAGCGAGGGTTTGATCATCACACTAAAAGAACATAAGACCAACATACAATCAACCAAACTAGCTATCTCAGACGTAGTCTCAGTCTCGCAATAAGTGAATTACGACAAGCCATGTTATCACTATCAGCACAATCACGTTATAGACTGGACGTTTACCGAATACAGGTTTACCGACACGAAGACAATACTGGAATGTGCAAAGTGAATAATGCAAAGAAGCTAAGTCTGTGGGCTAACAGGATAAAAGAAGATGAGAAGACATACTGGTTTAGCCTAGAAATGAAGTGGCAGGATACAACGAGAGCAAAACATTGGCATTAAAGATGCTAGCAGAACAGTATTTACTTGTCAAGAGGAATTTGTTTCAGATTGTGTCACCGTTGGACGAATTTTGTGTACTTCCCTTATCATCTATTATTTACTTATAAGCTTCATTCATCCTCAAATTTACCATTTTGTAAGCGAGTCCGTTACCTATGAGACTTTCGACATACAACAGAAATAGTTGAACAAGGTGCTTATCTTATTAAATAGATAAGGTCTTGTAGGTTCTTACTTTATGAACGATAATTTTCTTTTAAACTAGTGCATTGAAGTTAAAAATTGAATTTTTTTGAGATCAACTGCGACAAGTTACGCCTAAACAATCCGGGGGAAGAATCGACAACATGAGGTCTTCTGGTAAATCTGTCATGACGATAGATTATTGTCATAAAATAATATGATTCTTTTAGTATCTTTTCTGCTGCAGACCGCGTCTTAGTTAGCAAACACAGTCTCTTAGCTGATTCTGGCTCAACGCCACAAGCTTCAAGTTATGTAAAAGGATATTATTACCGCTAAGTAAATCTAAGGGATAAATCTCAGACTAGTGTTCTCTAATGTCCATGACATGAAGTAGGAGATCAATAGTTGAAGTCAAGTGTTTGTTTATCATGTATCACTTCTATCGTTCAACTGATTGTAAAGTAGCTTTAATACTTTATATGATTTAAAATAACGTGTCTCTACGTCATTACTGAACTAATTAATTTCTTACTTTATTTGGATTTGGAGAAGCGAAAGATCCATTCGGGAATTTCTATGTACAGAGTCTTAGCCAATTTTGTTTTCTAAAAATGTCGGAATACAAAACATCTAAACTTTCGCCATTTCAAATCCACTGATTTTTTACTACTATGCATTGCTTCCACAGACTAACGGAAAGGATTTTAATCTTCATCTTAGCTGGTGTGTTCACTATCATAATAACTGACCTATTAAAATTTACAGCGGGAAGACTTCGACCACATTTTCTTGATGTTTGTAAACCAAACAAAACCCTTTTTAATTGCTCTGATGGTTATATATCAATGGATGTGTGCACTGGAAAACCAAAGGAAATTGAGTTTGCGAGGTATCTTATTGTGCATGTCTGTTATTCTGTAGTCAGTTACTAAGATAAATAATTAATCTAGCATTAGTACAAAGAAGGATCATAAACAACTACAATATAATCTTGGTATATTTTAGAATGTATTGCTTACATCAGATGTCGTGTATAAGCATTGATTTGTTTTTGCTTGTATTTCTTTTGGTTTTATAAGTTGTTTACACCTATTGAATATTCGTGTTTGATGTCTCTGAGATCAAAATAACGGCCATTGATAGGTCAAAACCTGGTAGAAATTGAAGTAGACAGAGAAAAAGAATTTTAAGCGTTTTTAAAAAATCCGGTATCAATGAACAATTTTTCAGCAGCAATTTGTGTGGAAACTTTTACTTGATCTCCCAACTCAAAAACTGTTTAGTGACGGTAGTTGAAATAAAAATCACTGGTGGATCAAATTTTTCATATTTTGATCCCTGGTGACTGAATTGATGGTATGAATGAACATAAATAGCAGTGTAGGGAAGGAGTGGAATTTTTCGCTTGTGTATGTAGCAAAAAAACAAGTAAAAGAGGAAACAGCACTCCAAAAAATAATGTTGCTGCTGCTGATACAGAGGACGAGAGATCATTGAAGAATGTTATAATGAGACCAAGTACAATAATCATAAGTAGATTTTTGATAGTGATTGGCACTAATATTAGGCAAAGATGATAATGAATTACGCTAGCGATAGTAAGTACGAAGCGAACAATAATAATGATGATTATTTTGAATAGTAATTGTAAAAGTAGTCGATTTTTCATTTTCAGGAGATCATTTCCTTCTGGCCATGCATCTTCATCTGCATATTCTATGGTATTTATCGCTGTAGGTATATTTTATTCAACTGTTATGTAGCTAATATTATTGCGTTAACGATTTTGATGTTTTTCATCATGTCACTAAGGACTTTTCAACTAATTTTACTTCGGAATTGGGTTGGGATAGGACAAAGATTTGCGCTAACTTAAACTAACCCAAATTTGAAGTGAGCAATCAACAAAAAGTTTCTGGCACGTTCGCTAAATGCTACTTATAGCGTCTTCAACCTCAACTTTTTCTGTTAATGCGTAGTTTGACTGAAAAATGCAGTACAAAAAGCTGTGTTCAACAATGACGATTTGTAGCAAATATCTCATAGAGAGTGTACGGTTAAACCTCGGCTATCCGAAAGAGTCAAGCAATTTAGAAACATGAGAAAAAGCATCGTTTTTTAAATGGCTGTCAAAGAGATATTGCTTCTTAATCAAAATGGAAATGTTTATGATGCTATGTCTGCTTTCTGCTAGAACACTTTAGTGGTAATTTGCGAATCTAACAAGCAGATTCGCCATTCTCTTTTATGACCTTGTTTTTTGATAGAAGAAGTTAACGCTCAAAAACGTCAATAGCAGTATATAGTCCCTTCAATTTTAGTTTTTCAGCTCGGTATTCGTTTCTAATATCATTCGCATCATGATCAATATTGCATCATGTCAAAATGCAATAGCTGTTCATAAAGATGAATTTGTAGTCGGGCATCTGATGTTTCCTAAAACAATTTTCTCTTTCATGAGATCAGATAGTATTCCCACTTGAAAGGCTGCTGTGACACGAAAGGCTACTGTGCCAACAAACCCAGCAGATAGAAAAGGCATTCAAGTTTACTTTGAAGGTAAAAGAAACGGGAAAAGAGAGTACATCGATAAATTTGCACAGCTTTTCTAGACATTGTAAATTTTTTTCGGACATAGTTTGTATTCGCGTTACATTTCTTTGCCACAAATGAAATTCGGATAAGTCTGATAGATTTTTAACTAAGGGTGAAAGGACCGAGGCATACTGTTCGAATAACAAGGGATACTTTGGGATAAAAATGTGCTTGGATAAATTTTCATATAATTTATTCTAATCAAAGCCATGTTAAGTCGGTCTTACTTTAATCATTTAGGTTTATTAGTCCAACGAAATTGCCAATTTCACTAGAATTTAAGTCGAAAGTAATCCCTGACAAAGGCCTATAGCTGACTGAGACGGGCAATTAAGTTATTTACCCTGAATAGAGGGCATCGTGGAATGGAATCCTGTAACATTTTATACGATAAAACATGTGCATATCATATTCACACACGCGCGCACACAC
>JANTCA010046680.1:3081-18553 GCA_024741275.1 Chironex yamaguchii
TTATCATTATCATCTTAGTCATTGGCATTATCATCATCATTATCATCATTATCATCATCGTAGCAATTATTATCATCATAGTCATTATCGTCATCATTATCATCACCATAGTCATTGTCATCATCATAGTCATTATCGTCATTATCATCATCATTTTCATCAGCGTAATCAATATCATCATCATAGTCGTTTTCGTCATTATTATTATTATCATCATCATTATCAGCGTAATCATTATCATCATCGTAGGCATTATCGTCATCATCATTATCATCATTGCTGTCATCGTAATGATGGTCAATAATTATCAGTTTATTATCATGTTCACAATTGTTATCATCATTATCACCATCATCTTGGCTCAACCATTTTGTGGTCGAGGGGGGTTCTTACCAACCACCCTAATTCTGTCTCAATTTCGCGCTTGGTGCCCAGGTGGAGGTCACGCTTTAGCCGATTTACAGATGTTATTGTTTTTGATTGTCTTTCTTTCTTTGGAATTGCCGGAAGTGTTCCTGGTCTCTCATATGTTTGCTACTTTGCTATATACAAAATCAAATTGTTCTCGTTAGGTTAAATTGATCGAGATTATACTTCTGAGAGTCAGTTCAAATTCAGTCGAAACATTTTCAGGAAGAACGATACACAGCCGAATAACTAAGCCCTGTAATTATTAACATTGCAAAAGTCACTACCTTTAGAAATATCTGATTACTTTCATATGATTGCGATTTCGTTTAAAACTAGAAGTAATAAGATATTTGAGGGCATTACTTTTTAGTTAGAGATGAGTTGAAATATCAAAGTTGCATACTTATTGCATTGTTGTTAAAAGAATACTTTTCAAAAAGTCGCCGATAAAGTTGCAGTTTTTATATTTTAATTGCTGTAGCTTACTCCAAGAATGTTATATTATTGAATATATAATATAAAGCTGGTTGTGTCCGTCGAGGTTAAGATAACAGTATTTAAACATATCATTTATTATTAAATCATAGCCAGGCAACTAGTACAAATCACATAGAGGGACTCGCAGAATCCTATTTAACTGACTGGGCTGCAAGAAAAAACTCGATCTTAAAAACCCAGTGATACAAGGCCCAGAAGCAAACAGAAAGCCAAGATCTTGTGGGTACAAATTTTCGTCTGCGATCCTCTGTTTCTGTTAACCTTATCTATCTTGTACAGACAGGTAGGGCCTGCCCGTGTCTTGCTTGTAATCCGCCAATGTGAGACATCGAACCATGCCATTGATATTGAGGATTCGCCTGTATCTTAAAAATATTGTAAGTGATCTCGCGTAGAAAATTAACTCCTAAAGTGTGTGCGCAGGGCCGCCGATAAAAACGGGCCCCCTTTAAACTTTTTTAATTTTCAAACAAGATATTGGGCCTAAGTGGAATTAATTCAACTGTGCTTAAGCTAAAGAAAGCAAACAGTAGGTAATTACAACATAACTTTAAGTCTTCACTTTAATATCATTACAAAATATAACAGCTTCAATTTCTTACGGGCCCCCAAAATGGCTCGAGCCCCGGGGCAGTTGCCCCGGCTACCCCCCGCTCGGCGGCACTGCATGTGAGTATCTGCTTATTGGTGATAAAAACAGCCCGGAAATATCCCTAGCTAACAATGACGTACAATAGACGGATGGCAGATAGAGCAAGGCTTATTAAAACGAGGCCTCGTTTATGCAGGGGTTTTTAGTATGGTACAGTGCATCCTCGGTTATCCGAAAGCAACGAGTGAAAAAAATACTTTTTTAAGAGTTAATGAAAATACCTATCAATGCTAACAGAGTGATTTTGCAATTGCAAAATCATGAAAACTTCCACAATTTGTCATCATGCTTCACAAAAACGCAATATGAACACCAAGAAACTTGGGTGGACTTTCCGCACGCGTTTATTATTTTTGAAGGAATCAATACAGATACAAAAGGATAATTTATGTGGTTTGTTTTTCATCCGTGAATCGCAAAATACCTTTTCTGGTAGTTTTTTCTTTCCGCGCAATGTGTGGCAAGGGATTTTACTTATGGACAAATGTATTATCCTCGTTTATCCGAATTTTATCTTAGCCGAACAGTTCGTTACACTTGTAAGTTTGGGCCGTTCGGATAATCAAGGATGTACTGTGCTGTAATAAGCTGTTTGAAAATGAGGTTGTTGTACTTATCTTTAATTTTTTTATCCATTTACACAGGCAACATTACCTAGCTATTGAACGAAGGGAGGAAGCATTTGACCCATCGGGATCCTATGTGCCAGAGAGAGAAACGCATCGACTGCGATCGGTATGTGATACGTTGTGTATGATACTACATTTACCTATTGATGTGATAACTGGAGAAGAATACCTTGTAGTCGCAAAAGCAAAAAAAACTGGGTGTATGAAACGCTATGTCTATCCTTTGTGGGAAAAGAACAGTGTACTATGCCCGTAAACTTATCCGAACTTATAATTTTATTCTTAAAAATCGCCTTGAAAATTGGCGACATTGCGCTAATTTTGCAAATTTTCAAGGCGATTTTCAAGTTTTGTACCACAAAAAGATTGTTCAAATTTTATTCTTCTCTTTAATTTGTTCTGTTGATTTTGAAACTTGCATTGCAACCATACACAGATCCATAGTACGCTATTGTTAGAAGCCAAGATTATTTTTCCTTTCCCCAGAATAATTCCAATGACGTTAATTGAAACAAGTGGAGGAAAGTTGATTGTGTATTGCATTGGTTGTATACATGCAGGTGTTTGCAAATAGAAAAATACTTGCTTAAGATAAATACTTGCTTAAGACGTTAGTCGGGCTGGTTGATTTGTGGGATGTATTTATGAGATAGAGTGGATGTGATGGTATTATTCTAATTGCACTACACATATTTATTTACGGGTAGGTACATTTACTGGTAATTTAATTATAAGTACGGTCTTGGTGAGATGTTGCTTATGAGACTGAATGGCAAGTTTTTAAGATCAAATGCTAATGTAACTATAATAAAGCTCTTAGTAGGATATAGTAGTAGGTCAATTTACAGCCGATGTACATCCATTTGAGCTTTGTTTTAACAGGAAAGCGAATTTAGCAAAAAATGGTGTGTGAGTGATTTCGTCTTGATATGAAATCATGACATTAACATCACGACCTTTCATGACATTAAACGAGCTATTGAAATTTCTTATTCCGTGAATTTAGCTCCCATGTTGTATCGTGTCATTGTGAGTTTGGGTTTGATATGATAGATCTGCTGAAAAAACTGAATTCATCCCTGTTTTTTCTGTATGACTTTTATATGGTAGAAATTTTCATGGGGAAGATTTAGAGGGGACAAATTTAGCAGGAAAGGCGGGATGTAGCACATTGATTAAGGATAACTGTTTTGAAACATGTTATATCGTTAGTTATATCGAGGTATGGTCATCTCAGTAAATGCTTTTAAGCAGTTTTTGTATGGCAAACTCCTTAACTTGACCTTGAAACCCTCCTTGTCGTCCAGCGGTTGTGGGTACGTTTTACATAGTACATATAATCAACAGCATATATAAGGGTTCTAATCTTTACAATACTCGTGTATATATCGCGAATTTAAATTCAAACGATTGCCAACTGGCCTTCTACACGTTAGTGAGCTCACATAATTGTATGCAAAACAATAGAATTTGTTTTTGCGTAACCATAACTTGTGTTTTATTAATGCTTGCAACCACAAGTTCTTTCGAAGTGGTAGCATTCGTTAGTGTCACGTGACCTTCCCTTTGGGTAACCATGGTAACTGCTGCTAAGTCTGAAAATATCGTATCGAAAAGTGAAGGTAGAACTTTAGAGAAAGATTATGCGAGCACCAAATGACGTAAAACACAAGTACAACTTTGAAGCATGAATTTATTCAAGTATTTATAATTGTCTTGATTTGTATTTGCTTATTGAATTGAATTAAATGTATCATTTTGGTTGTTAACAGGTATGTATATTGACAATTTGCCATTTCTTAATATTTGAATTATGTGTTTTACTAGAGATTAATCTGTTGCTAGAAATTAATTTAATGTTCTTTATTCTTTTACTTTTGCCAAAAAATTTGCCAAAGTATGTCCGTTTGAATTTGTCACTGAATCATCGGAATGGTTCCCGTATGACAGTGTTATATGGGATTAATTATCCATTTATATTGATACAGGAGACTTTTTTTATGGTAGCTTACTCGTTACTGAGCGTAGTTGATTCCCTTGCCAGTATCAGGGAATTTTACTAGGAAATGAGTTCTTTATGAGAGTGGGCTCCCGTTACTTTCTCACACCAATGATATTTTGTTTGTGGTGACGGGGACTCGAACTTGCAACCTCTAGCTTGCAATATCGTCGTCTTATCCTCTATACCACGGCGGCTCTTACAGGAGACTAGCTCATGTAATTTTCAGTTTTGCTTTGCTGTCATTTAATATGTGTTAATCTACATTTGGTTCACAAACTCGACGTCATCCTTTTCAATGTGCTAGTGTTTTGTGCGCGATGATTTGCATTGTAACTTTCTTATATAATCAACGTCACAGTCTGTTTACCATTTTATAGCGAGAGGTACAATTTTCATACAACTTCTTATGAAGTGTGTCACAGTTCTACTACCAATATATTCGAAATATGTTGCACTTTCGTTCCTTTTTTATGCGCAGCATGCTAAAATTACCTTTTTATCTCGCCATTTTGTATGAATAATGTCGCATTCTTATTATCAAATTTATCTTAGATGTGTTCGTTTTTGTTGCTAGTTTGCTATTGTTGATGCTTTCACTACCATTTTATACGAAATTTATTTCTTAAGATTGTTTACACTGGTGTACACAAATCGCTTTACAGTTTTTTATCATTTCGTATAAAGCATATTAGACAATCCTTTTATACAACAGATATATCGCAATAAATTCCACTATTTTATACGACAATGGTTACAGTTATGCTACCCTTGCCAGCTTATGACAGCTCTGTTTTTCACCGTGTGCTCAAACGTGTTCTTTGAAGCTACAATTTGCCTCGAAATCACTTTTTGTTATGGTAGGTTATACACTGTGATCGTAGTCTCATAATTGCTTCTTATTGGTATCTCGATACAGTCTTTTTTATAATTGACGTACAACTATCAGAAACAGCTTTATCACATAAGTAATTTTCATAGTCGTTGTCGAGATTATCTGCATTCACACACATTAGATGAGTAGGGATGTTTGTATTTGACAATTATCTCTGGTAAATTTGGAGATCGAGGTAGGTTAATGCATATTTTTCACCTCACCAAACTTGGTTGTCACCCCCTATCTGCTTCCTGCCCAATACCCTTGTCAAAAGAGATATAATAGATGGTCCATTTTAAAACTGAATTTTGTCAAGTACAGCAACTTACTAACAGATGGTTATTTTTGTTAGTCTTAAATAGTCAACTTTTAATAAATTATGGTATTTAAATATCTTCACACGATACTTTCTGTCCTAATTTTCTTTTGTAAATTATTCATGTCTTACCAATGGTTTTACGGTATTCCATTAAATCTGCCAAGAACTTACAACAGAGTCGAACATGTCTCAGCTAAGTTCACATTTGCGGGTGATGATCACGCTATAAGAAAATATAAAATATTCTAAGTTTGCCTTGGGTGGTTGCTGTTTGATATGGTTAACTAATATAACTATAAAGTTAGAGTGGTCACTAGCACTGTGAATACACTCAAAATGTTTTTTGTGGTTTCCTTTTGGCTGGCCATTAAACATATTATTTCGACATCAAACTTCATAACCATGCCAACTTTATTTCGTTGGCTTAAATCACGTCCACTTTATCCAAAACACATAGCTTTTGTTTTAGTTTTCCTGGCTCTATTACCTCGAACAAGGAGGTTATTTTTTGGCCGGTGTCTGTCTGAGTTTGTTTGTTTGTTGTCTGTCTGTCTGTTTGTTTGTTTGTCCGTTTGTCTGCTTGTCTCTGTGTTGGCAAACTAACACAAAAACGTATAAGCTTATCGTGCTAACAATTTTTACAGTTTGTTGGTATTCTGACTTGCTCGTTGTGCTTCTTTTTTGGTGGTGAAATCCAATCAATTTGAAATTTTCGTAATTTTCAAGGCTTCAGAAAAATCTTGATTAGCAATCTTTGCTCTGCAGTTTGATCTGGATTAGCAATCGGAAATTTTAAAGTCGCCTGGAGGACTATTTACGTCAGACAGCAATACTTAAAATGGTCTGTTTGTCGCAAATTTTTTACGGCAGGTTTAAAATAGTGCGTCGCACTTGGTCATTTCTGGATCGCATTTTGCGATGCGATATTCCTCATTTTGCGCCCTGATGATGTCTTTATAAAACCACAACTAGTGAGGAAGTCCTCGTATGAAAAAAACAACGTACCATGACATCTATTAGTACACCTCATTTGTGTATATTCATGCAACGGGAAATCCCACCCGAACCCAGTGACTTTGCGCGCTGCGAGTGATTCGGGTTTGAATTCGGTTCTTTATTATTCACGTAAATAGAAATGAATGCGTTTGCAAGGTTTCGGTATACATTTTACTAGATTTACATGCTTCTGTTAATACAGTGAAATACTTCCTTCCGTAAGCCCGTGTCACATACGCTAGTGGGCTTTTTCGCATTGGCCAAGAAGTGTTATGGCTACCGAGTAAGAGTTTTGACGCTTAGGGAAGTAAGATAGTTAGATAAGTTAGATAACAGGGAAGTAATTTAGATGTCTTGAATAGGAATATCGACAGAACGTATACCAATTAAATTATCATGCTTCGTTCTACTACGTTTATCGTGTGGAATAGGGGTTGGGGAGTATAATGAAGGCTACTAGAACACAATGCGTAGAGACAAGAAGTGACATTTGAGGAAGACGTAGAACTGAGATTGTTGACCAAGAGGACAAATTGTAATTATGAATAGAAATAAATCTGGCATATATTTAGGCTTTAGCTTGATAAGTCGTAGTTTAAAAGACTGTACTATTTACTACTTCTGCCCGCCTCCGGATCTAAATTAGATAACGTAACAGCTCATTTTTTGCGTATATTGTGCTGACAACCAAAGAACCAAAGAGCCGAACGATGTACTTCATTTTACCCCACTGTTTTCCAAGTGGATAGTCCAATGGATGAAAGGTGTGACCTTGGATTTAAAGACTTCAAACTGGAGATCACTGGAATCCACTTCCAAACATGTTGCACAAAGCTTGAAGAGATCAACCAACCCTCTGTATTTCCCTGCGGAAAAAGTAACGAATTGTGGTCATATGAAAGAGATGGGCCGGGGTACACAACGAAACTTAGAAATGACGTATGCAGTCTTTTGTATGCTATCTACATTAAACGCCCATCATATGTATAGATGGCAGCATTTTTGTGTAGTAACATGTTCAGTCAGTTGTAGTGTGTCCTAGTTGCTTTATATTTTTCCTACAAGGTCTCTATTGGATAGCGTTTGCTCGTTTTAAGTGTTTGGCTTTTCGTTGTAGGTTGTATGATAGGCAATGTATATTTATGTATTATTTCAGCTTTCAACTGGTAGTTATGAGGATTCTCCACATAGTCACGTTAGTGATTTAGAAACGGTCGGGAAGAAGCGAGCAAGCAAAATGAGGGGCCGTGATGGTCTCAGTGAAAGGGAGAGGATGATTCGGAAGCAGATTGAACGATCCATGATGAATCAGGGACTAAAAAAGAGAAAATCTCCTTATTCCGTTTCCCTTGCAAAACCCAGGAGTGGATATGTAAGTGCTGATGATTACGCGAGACCCAGGAGGAAAAGACGGTAAGTCAATTTTAGAGCATATGTTTAAATTGGCGCATATTCTAATTTTAAATGATATGTGCTCATTTGTAATGTAGTCACAAGTAAAGTAAATATAACGTATGACGTTTTTTGCCATGCCTTTATCGACTATGATGTTTCTTTTGCCATCCCAACCTTGCTGTTTTCTACAGAGCGTTGTAGAATGGTATACGTCACGAATGACGGCACGTGCGCACGTGCTAGTTGCCCGAGGTAAACATTTCTACTGCATTCCCGTGCATTCTTTGACTTCAAGGAGAATTTCAGGGTGGGTTACGTGCAGCCTTCTAGCCTATCCACAAAGACCATCGCTTTTCGTTAACATATGACTAAATTATCATAGATGAAAACGTAAGTGGTTAGCCATTTTTTTAGCCAAGACGTTCACAACGACGGATTGCAAGACGCTCCGTCAACTAAGTCAAGAAAATATGGTATCGATATTTTGTGCATGCTTTGCTTTTTATCAACCTAATATTAGCATTTTTTAAATTTCGGTTTGTAGTTGTATGAGTACATGGGTATTAGGCGCCAATCATATATACTATTTTTCATATGGTAGGAAGAGTGCTAATCTGAGTGTTGGCCGCCCGCCAAGTGCTGGAAGACGACCAACGTCTCAACTAGTTTCCAAGGAGGAAAGAGACCGAATTCTCACAATAGCAACGAAACTCATCGTAGCAACGGTAAGTGGAATTATCATTTAACTTTGAAAGGTTTGTGAGTCGCAAAGCTTCAGATTACTATGTGCAGACATCTGCAGTTTACCTTGCGTCCGTGGGGTAGTTTTCATTAATGGTACCATTTTTGTTTCGCCTCTTTGCCCAGGAAAACACCGCAGGGGCATGATTACGTCATTTGCTGGTCGAGTGTAGAGTTTAACACTAACTCGATACTAAAGAACCGGTAGGAAACATGATGGCCATGTCTGTTACCAGTTCTTAAGCCCGTATCAATCCAGTCACAGTGAAGTTTTGTAAACATATGTCTGTCACAAATCTTATGGGCGTATGCAATTGGATAAGCGTGCGTGTATTTACATCTACAAGAAGCACTTCTCATTGAATTATTAATGAATATATCCTGGATATTAAATGCATTTAACCAGTCCCTCTGACATCGGAATTTCGAATTCCTTAACTCTGAAAACTTCAACTGTTACAATGGGGGTGTGTTATGACTGAATGTTTTTTTGGTAAATCGTCTTGTTACGAAACTCTTTTGCCACAAAATGTTGAAATCACTGTACACAATGGCGGAACGATGTAGAGGTTAAAATTTGTCTCTTTGATCACAATAGGAAACAGTTGCTTTGCCTCAAAATCGAAGAGTTGCCAAGGGAAACCAGACAGATTCTGAGGTTTGTGTTTTAGTTTCTTTGTGCTTCTCTCTTGGTCTACTTTAGCAGTAGTAAATTGTTGATCTGAAGCAATTTGCCACAACCTTCCTTTTTAGTGACAAAATGTAGGGTTAATGACCAACCTTGTTAAAATCTAAAGCACTGGGAGAGATCAAATCTCAGCTAAGAGAATGGTATCAGGTGATATTTGGGGCCGTTCAAAAATGACGTCTCTCACCAAGGGGGGAAGGGTAGACAAATTGACAAGGAGGTCATTTCTTTTTTTGTGACAATGCGTGACACGGGGGAAGGGGGGTCAAAATATGTCAAAGTTTGCGTGACGTCATTTTTGAACGGCCCCTTTCCAGTTTCTCAAAACTCAATGGCCAGGGGTAAAAGGCGCCACGGTAACTGGGTTATTGCCACGAAGACTTCCTCGCCAGCTGTAATTTTATGAAGTTTTCATTACCGAAAATTTCAAATTGATCTAACGTCTGGATTGGATCTAGATTATCACCAAAAAGTACCAGGTGGGACCATTCAGTCTAGCAACATGCCATAAAATTTAAGAACGTGTCTTTCTGAGATATTTTGCGAGCTAACCACCAACAAACGAACAAACAAACCCTGGTGAAAACATAACCTGACCTTGGCGGAAGTGAAATTACTCTTTTGCTGTATCTAACTAGACAACTATATCTAATTTCCTTATCTTGATGTTTTACCAAGTCGCCTTATGAAATAGTTAAACAATTCGTGTGATCCAGACCCAATTTACATTGGTACGGATGCAGAAGACTACGGATCCATTACAGATCCGTAGCGACCTTTGTTAGCGTTTACACTGGTAAACTGTACCAAAATAGTTCTATTCCCTTGCCTCCTTTGTCGCATTGGTAACACCGGGCTATCTTTTTTAAAATCAACTTCCAGACCAAAAAATTGATTGCCCAGTAACCGACAAATGGAACGGTTCCAAACTGGTAAACTTTGGAAAGTGATCCCAAACTAGTACAGATAGCAGATCAATATCGGTGCGGATCCATCAGTTCCTGTGTAAACGGTAAGCCTATCTGTGTTCACTCTGGTACGGATCTGTTTGGGGCCGTTCCTGTGTAAACGAGGTCCCGTTTGCATTGGATGTTCTAGCCCATACATGGTCAAACGTCGTTGAGCTGAAAGCGCTTGAAGGCAGTGCATAGTCGAGTGCACATTTTGGAAGTGCTAGTCATTTCTGTACTTGTTGACGTAAAAATGTATTGGATGTTAAGTAGCTTTTAATGTTCATTTCTTTTTCTTTAATCGCTTGGTTTTGCGGGGTCTTGCTTTCAAAGTCATTAGATATATGAAGTATATGAGGTTCAAAGACTATTCGTGACGTGTAGTATGAATGTGAACTGAGTTGCCTACCCTTTTAGCTCCAAACGTGAAGAACTACGAGAATTGATCACATAAAGGAATGAAAACCGCGCTGCACAAGAAGTTCCATGGTCATAATGTAGCAAGAATACACAGGATGTTGAATGGTCATAAGATAGCAACAATACACAGGATGTTGAATGGACATAAGATAGCAAGAATACACAGGATATTGATTGGTCATAAGATAGCAAGAATACTCAGGATATTGAATGGTCCTAAGATAGCAGGAATACTCAGGATATTGAATGGTCATAAGATAGCAAGAATACTCAAGTTATTGAATGGTCATAAGATAGCAAGAATACACAGGATATTGACTGGTCATAGGATGACAAGAATACTCAGGATATTGAATGGTCCTAAGATAGCAACAATACACAGGATGTTGAATGGACATAAGATAGCAAGAATACACAGGATATTGAATGGTCATAAGATAGCAAGAATACTCAGGATATTGAATGGTCTTAAGATAGCAAAAATACACAGGATATTGAATGGTCATAAGATAGCAAGAATACTCAGGATATTGAATGGTCTTAAGATAGCAAAAATACACAGGATATTGAATGGTCATAAGATAGCAAGTATGCGCAGGATATTGAATGGTCATAAGATAGCAAGTATGCGCAGGATATTGAATGGTCATAAGATAGCAAGTATGCGCAGGATGTTGAATGGTCATAAGATAGCAAGTATGCGCAGGATGTTGAATAGTCATAAGATAGCAAGTGTGTGGAAGGTGTTCTGTGAATATTTGACTTTTTTATGTTATTTTGACCTTTTTGTCGTTTTAACAGCAAGCATTCCCTCATTTGGAGGATGGTATTAGCAGACGGCAGAGTTCGGCCTCTGGTACGTTCTTGTTTTGTCTTAGAAATGGAGTTTGTTCAGTTAAACTTGAACATATTACCTAACGTATTGATGATAATGCATGCTTTACGTAAACTCGACAGTTGCCATAAGCTGCTTCATTACAGTCGGACCAATTTCGTTCGTGCTTGAAACCGGCATGGCACGACTGTGCTTTGGCTGGGTAATGTAGTTGGTTTTCAGTATCTATAAGTATATAACTACATGAATTGAACTCCAATGCAGCGCTGTAAATAGTGAGAAATTTTGCTGTCGGACATTTTCGAACCTGGGTATCTTTGGGGGTGCGTGGAAAATTTTGCGAGAAATGGCTTCAGAGACACGAAGAAGAGCTGTCCAACCCTACAGTATATGGCCTTTTTTGTGTGGATACCATATGAGTAGGGGGGGTCGATTCAGCCCCACCCTGCTATCTCCGCCGGTAGTGGTTTGTTCGGGCTGATCTTTTCACACATAATAAAGACCCCTAAAGGAAGTTGATTTAAATTGGTTTTCATTATTTCATGAGATCAGCTAATCAATGGAATCATGTTCTCGTTGTTGTGTTTAGGTGAACAAAATTTGATGGGCATTCATGAAAGGTGCGTGTGACAGTACTGGCGTCGGACATTTCTTTAAATTTTGAAGGCAATTCCGACGGCAGTTTGCTGAAATTCATCGGACTTATCCGATGTCCGATGGCTATTTAAAGCCGTGCCAATGTATCTGCATGAATGTTATAGTGTTCTTTTCCTTTAAAACGTGTCTCATTGTTTCTCTTTGTCATCCAACTTTGTTTACAGATCCTGGCCCAAGACATATGCCTCACCCTCCTGCTCTAACTGTAAGCATGAATCCATCTTTTCTTTTAAAATGAAAATGTAATTTGGTGCAAGAAGTGTATTTTTATTACTATTATTTGCTTTTGTTACTAGAACTATAAGGTGTTGTATATCTAATGCTCTTGTAAAAATGTTTAATGATATTGAATATTTATCTCATTCTTAGGTATGACGTATAACGTATTTTATCTTGGATTTAAGCAGTAGGATTCCTTATTGCCTGATTGATATTTGTTGACCCTTGAGGATTGTTTTTGACAATTAACGTTCTTTTTTAGTCATACAGCTTGTTCATTGGTACTAATGTTAGGACCGGATGTAAAGTATATGCTCACATGCCCACCGTTGCTGGGAAAATAGGTGTAAAGCTCAAAATGTTCGTATGATACACTTGTTCTGAGCAATATAGAGAGAGATATCGTGAAGGTAGTCACCCAGGCTACTGTTTCAACCAACAGTTGCCCTCATCTTATCAATGTCATAAATAACATCTCTCGAGTTTGATGCAGTCATCAGCAAGGTGCCCGCGAATAGGAATTGTTTGAGCAACACACTCAATGCAAAGGAATCTCCATTGTACACACAATTATTTACAGATTTGCCAACTTATTTTGCTTTATAAGGAACAACAGCAAGTATAACATAAAATACAAGATCATTGAGATGTTGTGGTTTGCATTATGTTAAAATGTGCTCATATTTTCTCGTCTTAATTTTTTGCTTAGTTTTCTCTGTAAACTTCCTTAAGCTTAATTATTTGCAAGATGATATTTTTATATTGACCAATTATTTTGTACATCAACGCCTAATATTTGATTGTTATGATATTTACAACATATTGATGGGTGCGAGTTCTTTTGTAAGTAACAAAGAAGTACTAGGGAGACACCCAGTAACATGATTGGGCCATCGGGATTGGATAGTTTTCGATCGTTCCCACTGAGCTATTTGGGTCAGCTGGAGAGGCTCCAGATTTGCAGTAGTGAGACGGGATACGACGTATGTTGGTCACAGTCGTACCTTTAGTTCTGTTCATTACTGTCAACTTCTCTATGGAATTAATACAAAGGGTGATAGGTGGATGCCTTGTAAGTATATAACACATGCCTCTTGTAAAGCGTGTGCTCTAATAGAATATTAACAGGGGTAGACTATCGGGGTTAGATTGCTTAGAGTCTTTCACGGAGCTCTTTAGGTTAGCCAGAAAGGCTCCAAATTTGCAGTCGTTGACCTGGGTTCAAAGTGTGGTGTACGCAATCATAAAATTAAATCTGTTTGTTACGCAAGACCATCCTGCGTACTTCTATCGGCAACCAGTGCTTAGGTTGCCAAGTTACGAGTTAATCACTTAGTTTTTAGCAGAGAATAGCCAAAAGCTACATAATACGAACTTAACAATCCTCAAATTTATAATTCAATTTCATATGTGGTTTGACAGCTCATCCAACAACATTTTGTTGTTGTTTTTTTAACAGAGTCGCTCTTCTTCCGGGCGTGGATACTCAGCTCGTTCATCTCCTTGGGGAAAGCCAGCTTGGACTGATAATCGATCGGGGTCTGGTAACGAGAGTCACGATGAAGTACAGTGAGTTGTGAGACCAATTTTTTAACTCTGTCAAGTCATAGGCGAATCCTTGTGCTCGTAGATTTAAACTAGAATTTGGCTTTTTGAATTGACTTTTGATTTTCACCTGTTTTCTCTTCTAGCCCTTGTTGTTGAATTTAGTGCATATCCAATAATAGGTTCCGTGCATGAGAATCGACACTGTACATGACTATCTCTGTCTGGTATATTGATATCTGTACACAAGAGTGAGCTAACAAGTCCTGGGTTTACATGCAAAATGACAAGGAACGTAACGTGCATCGTGTGATAAGTATAGTATCTTATGACCCTAGAGTAAACTAAGGGGAAACATACTCTTATGTTTGAGTCACATCATGTTCTCTATCATGCTTTCATGCTTTCTCACTCCCAGTAAGTTTTGTCACGTGCTATCTTGTGATCACGTGATCACATAATTATAATATTACAATATTACAATAAGGGTGGTCCATCATTATTGTTGGTTTTTTGCAATTTTTGAGGGTTTTCTTGTAACGTGACAACACATAGCCTCGGGTAAGCTATTAGGTGTAAAATTCTTTCTTCTTTCAACACAGAACGCAAATGCAAAGACTTAAAATACACGATAAGGACAATATTATCGTCTCCCCGAAATCATCGCATAGACCTGGTAGTGCTGTCCGACCTCGTCACCATCGACCGCGGAATGCAGGACACTCTCTTAAGTCGGAAGTCGAGATACAGACTGATGAAATTAAACAAACAAATAATAACGATGATGACGAACATGATTACGAGGATGATTTTTATGATCATTCATCAACAGAGGTGTCGCCCATGAGCACCCCACGTAACACGTGGTCACCTGCAGCTTCGGTTCAAACTCACGATATATCAACGCAAACAGTTGTACATACAGGTAAGAAAATTTTTAAAGATTTACTCTTTTGTCAATACAAAAGACTGAGGTATTTTGATTGATACTTATGGTGTTTGTTTTTTGTATTAACGTGGCCAAGTAACTGAAGTTTGCACTTACTGTATCCAGAGTAGATCGTTTAAACTCAGACTAGTTATATTGACAGTATTTGCATGTCAATCAAGGTGTTATTGTCCCCAACAAAGCAGCAAGCTTACGAAAGTAATGCATTGTAGTTTCCTCTGATGTCCACGCATGTTTTTATCTTTTTTCTTTTGTTACTTTTATTGCCGATCTTCGTCGTTGAAATCGTTCACTGTGCATCCTTCTTTTATCGTTTCAGTTTTTTATGTTTGGGTTTGTCGTCGTTACTCATAACAATGTATGCTTATCCATTCGCACACATTTTAGGTACGATTATTCACATCCACTAGGTAGATCTCGTCATTTCTCAGGTGGATTAGCCTTATGTGTTAGGCGGACTAGTGCGACGGTGCCTACATCTCCCCTTACTTGTCAGATGAACTAGCGAAATGTTGCCCACATTCTCCTTATGTGTTAGGCGGACTGGTTAGACTTTGCTCACATCTATTCTTATTTGTCAGATGAACTAGCGAAATGTTGCCCACATTCTCCTTTTGTGTTAGGCGGACTGGTTAGACTTTGCTCACATCTATTCTTATTTGTCAGATGAACTAGCGAAATGTTGCCCACAT
>JANTCA010046691.1:0-18662 GCA_024741275.1 Chironex yamaguchii
TCTGAGGAGTGTCAGACGAAAAAAGCTTTTAAGTATGATTTTAGCGCAATGTCGCAAATTTTCAAGGCGAATTATTAATAAGTTAGTATGTAAAATGGGAATAAGGTTAGAGAATTACGATAGAGTATTCAGTATTTTGCACCATTATACAATACCGCTATAACGCCATGGTTATAATCCTCTTCAATAGATCTTGAAATTATTTTAAACTTTGGACAAGTATACTAGCATACAGAAAAGTGTGATTTTCATATCAGAGATGGATCCTAATAGAGTAAAGAAAAAAGTTATCAAGGTTCAAACTCCATCATTGGAATTAATTGCAACAATGTTTTCGCTAATCCAGTTAAATTCTACTTCCTCTTAGGTGATTCCGATAGAAAATATAACGTCAAAATTTCGGATTCACTTTGGAGGGAGAACATCAGTACTTTTATCCAAGAACGACTCTGCTACTACTTTTTCTAATGCATTCAGAGATATGTTTGGAAAAAAGTGTTCATATACTCTGGACACAGGTAACAAATTACTATTTGAAATTAACAAATTTCAATAAATAACTTTAAATAGTACCTCTTTCACCTATTTTGCAACTGCTGATTGATTCTTTCTTACGCACACTAGTACCACAATGAAGTTAATCATCCTCTTTCCTTTTCTATGCCTTTACCCTTTTATCAGTCCATCTGTTCTTTCAAAGACTCATCTCTCCGTCGATGAATGAATCCATTTATCTACATATTCAACCTTGCATCCATCCATCCACCCATCCTTCCATCAATCCATTTATCCATGCATAAATTCCAAAGTCCATTTATCAAAATAACCTTTAGTCAATCCATATATGCGTCTATCCATAGATCAATCAATCCGTCCAACTATTCTTTCGTTTATCCTTCCATTCGCATTGACTTAACATTAAATTTGTATTACAATGTAAGGATAACATATCAAGTAATTTTTCGTCACAAATTTTGGAATTTGCAACACCTTCAACGTCAGCACACATTATTTGCTGTCACACAAAAGATCTCGACTAACCTATTCACACTAAGACTGATTTAATTAAACTGGTTTTTTTCATTTCTTGTTTTGACAATTATTAAACATTTCATGCAATTGGGATAAAAGTTGTTAGCAGAATTTTTGTCACAGGCAACTATTGACTCAAAAAATTGGATATTTGTGTCTTCCTTTAATTTGTTTTTTGGTCCAGACGTCAATTTGTGTGGACAAAGAAGCCAACAATTTAGAGGTGGAAAAACGGCAGACTGAGTCAGAGCCAGCATAGGAGGTAGACAGTCATTGTTTAGCTTCACAAAATCGGTTCTTCAGATGTTTTAATATTTAATATTCTGTCTTATTCTTTCCACTCCGATAGCAACTGGATATTTATTTGCAGCATTCGAGGATGTCCAGTATTGGATATACGATGCGAAAGTAGTTAGCAATTTTTCTCCACAGTGTGGGCGAAAATGTCTTCGAGTTGGGAATTATCTACTGAAAAGTGGCCAGACGCGCTACAAAGGAAAGATAATTTATAATTATATGGCAAATAATTATCCGAAGGTATTTTCTGCTACAATTTTGTCTGCTTTCAAGGTCAATCTTTGCAATGTTAACTTGTTGTACACGACAAAGCACTAAAAAAATCTAATCAGAAATTACAAAGCCTGTTCGATGGGAGGGCCCTTTAGTGCGCGCATGCAAAAGAATGGACCGTATTATGCACTGTACATACATTTTTTATGATTCGCTATAATTTTTTCTTTAATATAATACACTTTTCTGTTCAAGAGGGCTCAAAGTCCCCCTGGATAAGATAAAGCTCAGTTCAGAGTTTTTCATATAAAATTTTTGTTCGATGTTACTGACGACAGAAACCATACATTCCACAAAAGTGAAACTCGAAAAGTATCAAGAATTGAAATCATGGTTGCAAAACAGAATATTGTTTTTAATGGTGTTGAGATTTATAATACCACTTATAAAAGATGTCCTCTCCAAGAACTTTTAAATTGATATATCGACATTTTATTGAGAATATTGATGCAAAGGGTTTAACCCTGATCATCACCAAATAAAGAATTGGCTTGAGCTATTTAGGATACCAACATCTTCTAAAAATGTCGGCTAGGTATACTCAAAGCTCTTTGAGTTATTTTGCTACCAGACAGAGACATCAATGATCAAATTGAAGTAATTAAACTGTCGACATAAAATAGCTTACAAAAATAGCTATTAAGATGAAAGAAGTATATTTCATATGTCAACAATAGTATTTTGTTAGATATTTACTCCTAGCCTGTACCTTTACATTTGGGACAATGTTATCTTGAAGACAAGAAACTCGTTTCGTAGTGAGTATAGGCTAGTAATTTGAAGCAAACAGTTTGCGATGTGACCATAATTTATAACATTTGACAATTTAGATTTGTCAAATGGTTTGCTATATTCATAAGTTTCAGTAAAAGTGTTGGTATAACTTTTCGACTGCCGTGGTGTCTACTTTAGGATTTATGCAAATTCATTGGCAGAGACAAATTGTTCCCTTTGTTAAAAGGGGCCCCGATAGCTCGGGGGTAGCATTTATAAGGTTGTTATGTATCATTCTCCTGTAGAAACACATTTCGTTGTCAATGATTTGTCAAAAGGACCTTGATTCATGACTTGACTAGGTTTGGTACCAAGCAAAGAAACAGGACAAGTACCAGCAGAAACAACATCTCTAAAACAACTGAAGTAATCTAAAACAAGAAAGAAAGTATATCATGCCAGACGTCAGTCATTTTAGACTTCTGATTATTTTGAAATTTTGATAATGATATTATTATAAAACCACAACTAGTGAAGAAATAATATTGACGCAGTCAATGCGCTATCTATTAGTACAGCTTATACTGACATTCAGAGAACAGAAAATTCCTTATTATATCATTGACGTTGGTGACGTTTGAGCTTTCCGATAGCCTCTAGTTTGTAAATGGTATAAAGAAGACCCAGTAAAAGGAGAGGAGATCATAAATGCATCAGAAATTCAATAAGTGTTGACTTTACTCTCAAACACTTAACCATCTACTACAGTTTTTCAGTGGGTAGATGCATTTTATCATCGTTTTAGACTTACTTGCAAGATCACAATTGGGTGAATGACTTTTGTACAGGAATTCAATAAATTCAATTTGGTAACGGCAAAAGCAGTATCGCTAAGAAGTTTGCATGAAGACAGTCATACTTTTTACAAAGATTTCTAATAAATCGTGTTACTGATAAGCTGCTGGTCATAATTGAAATTTGTAATAAATTATTTTTCACTTTGATAAAGCTTATTAATTATCATTGATGTTTTTAACTGCAATTATGATTTAAGGAATGTTATCAAGTCATGTTTTGGGTTACTGATGTAAGGGCAGTAGTGCTCACTTTAACAGCGACAAACTAGGTGTACTTGTAATTGGAAATCTACGCCTGACGCTGATTAGAGCTTTTAAATATTTTCGAGAATTTTACTTAAAGTTTCTAATGTCTTTTGCTTTTCCTCCCTCATGACTTTTTAGCTCTGTTTTGCTTATTATGGGACTCTCTCCAGAGCATTGAGAATAACATTCACATTTGTAAATACTACTGGTGACATTGTAATGGCTACCGAGAGCATCTTGTACCAAAGACCTCTCAACTATAATAAATGGATTTGGAGTCAAACATGCATAAATGTATACGAGTCATTACTTCAGAAGAAACGACTTATGTCCGAGATGCATCCCTACGTACGGTGGATCAAAGTTTTTCATATCAGAGTTTTTTCGGATAACAATGGAGTTAGACTGATTGACAACCTTTGGATTGGCAAAACAGACCTAAGCGGTATAAAGCTTATTCCGTCTTCATATTGTCGTCCATACGTCGTAGAACATTTCTTTCATTACTTATTACGTTATGTACTTTTGATATGACGACGATAAATGAATGCACATGTTGGCACAAAGCATATGCCACTTGGAAGCATATACACCAATATAAAGACAGCCAGTGACATGAGTGAACGATTTTTAGGTGGTCAGAATCATGTTACTCCCATTTCTCTACTTCTAAGAAACTACTTCCAGTACATCGTGTTTCAGTATTAAAATTTCCAAATATAAAGTTATGTAAACCTCTAATCATCATTGTATCATTGTTATTGCTCATGATCATAGACTTAATAGAGCTGATTAGTGTAATCCAATAAACAGAATTTGTTTGAAGTATGACGAAAACGCAGAGTAAAAAATGCAGATTCCTTGTATCACGTTAGCGACTTTAAGCCTTCTTTCAAATAAGCTCAGAGCTTTATGTCAGCTGCACATAAATTTTCCCTTTAGAAAAAAGTTATCAGAGGAGCACATTTAATAACTCATGCCCGCAAACCAAAGCAAAGACCTTCTTAAGACGCGGGTGCTTGATAACAAATCAGACAACCAATGGTTCCGTGCAACACCTGTCGTATAGCATATATTCTGCAACAGTGGATTAGTTTTAAAGTTCATAGAAAGATCGTTCGTTGACCTACCACTTCTCGCTAGTTGTTCTTGGACATAAATAGCTTGCATTCCAAACTTCACTCTGGCTCTTAATGTTTGTCTGTATTAGCATTTGCCTTTTTGTCATTACATAACTCCTCGAGTTAGACCCCATCTCCAAATAAGCCCGTCGAGAATGAGCCTCAACAAAGGAAATTTTTTTGGCAACTAAGCACCCCCTTTCTTATAAGCCCTTTTGAAATTATTGTTAAAGGAAGCCTTTTCAGTAATGCAGAAAAGTCTAGTAAATCAATGAGAGAGAAAGAAGAAAGTCTTTTGATTCCCAATGCAGAAGATATCAATTCAACGTTACTACGAGAAATGGTTTTGGCAACTGCACTGATGATAAAGATCGTTACTAAGAATTCTTTTTTGCAAAATCGTAATTTATTTTGTAAAGAGCTAGTTTATTTCACTGCAGCAAAATGAATAAGTTTGATCGTTATATGTCAACCTTTGAAGAAAATACCAAATTATCAGTTCTAAAGTACAATTCTTTGAGTCATTTTGACAAGACGGGAAAGCCTCTTTGTTGTTCAATTGAAAACGGATCTATTCATGATATTCTTTTTGTTTCTTTGAATTCATAGCTATCCTTGTCGAGGATCAAGCTCGTCCTGGCGGTGTGTTTATTGACAGTTATGGAGTCGACAAAGATAAAGGGCGACTGATTATTTCCTTAAAACCTGGGATGTGCTATGGTGGTGAGCTTCCATTAATGGAAATCCGGCCCGAGACTCCTAGTCACAGCCAAAGTTTGTCTGGTGATCGACAGAAATTCACACACGTCATGAAATCGGTAGAAATTCAGAGGGCATCGATGATAGTTACTGGGACATTTGATTTATCTTACGGAAATAAAACTATAGGTAAGTTTACGTTGTTGATGGTGAGTTAGAAATCGGAGAAGGGATGAACTGAGGTCAATGCCCGGTGAAATCCAGTTTTCAAAGTGCATTGATCCTTGAGCTAAGTACCAGTGTTGCTGTCCATACAAATAATCTACAAAAATCTTACGGCAACTATTTCTGATGTGTTGCATAGTATAAATTGGACACTTGAAGCTTTATTTTCCATTTAATCGATCAAATATTTGTTAATAAGTGCAGATCATTTCTATAAATGTAATATGGCCTGCTAAACAGATAAGACTTCTAATTTTGATTGCACCAAGTTTTATGGATACCACAGATGCAGTACAGCAATATAAGTTGGCCATATTATAGTATTAGCTTATCATTGCGATAAAAATCTTTTGCTGTTATCTTAGCGTTCCTTGTATTGGTGTTTCCATGGCGGGAAATAAGAAGAACTGGACCCCAATTATAGAAATGATAGTCTACGACATCACATAAAAGTGCCTATTTCCTGTTTTCCTATGCCGTATGCATTACTGCTTCCTTGGAATAAATCTTTTAGTAAATATATAAATGTGTGTTTAATTTCAGAGGGCATAGAAGCCAACGTCAGTGCAGGAGAACTGAAATCTTTGATCGAGTCATTGTTTGATACTGGACAAGTTACAATACAACGACAAGGGAATTGTTCAGGATACACATGGTATGTTACATGGTCAGAGTCCGGAGGAAGTAAATTAAAGCTAAACATTGCAGGGGCAAATCTGAAGGGAAACAATGTATCTGTCAATTCCATGGTAGTTACAGAAGGAAGCATCACAGCTTCACCTATCCCAGCCAGCTTTTTTCGCACTCCAGAGAAAACACCACAGGTACGCTTACTGGTTTATATTAGAATTTGGTAAATGTAAACAACATACCATAAACAAACAAAGTAAACTGTAGGTTTAGTAACAGAAAAATCAAATTTACTAAGAAAGGAAAATGATGTTAGTGTACTTTCATTGCAGAAAATGTCTTAAGTGGCACCAGACGTTATTTTGTTCGTCTTACTCAGGTAAGTCAGAGGACGGGGACCTTACGTCAGAGAGAGAGAGAGAGAGAGAGAGAGAAAGAAAGAAAGAGAGGTAAGCAAAAAAAGGGGGCTTATACCCACGTGATGATCTTAATGGCAATTGACGGTTCCAGTATGTAGAGCTGCAGACAAGGTTTTACTTGTTAGGCCATGCTCCTGCTTTTGACTCTTTGTGAGACACTCTGCTCTATAACCGTAAAAGTGAGGGTTAATCCTCGATAGGGATGTTGGTCATCTATGTTTTGTAGTAATCAGTTCTAATAAAGTTGCCATTGCTGTCACGAATACAGAAGAACTTAAAATAGCAATTGCTTAGTTGAAGGCTCGGCAGTTCAAATATGTAGTGCACGCAGAGGGGATGCAAAATACGTGTGACATATGACAACTTCCCGAAATAATTTCTTGTAATAGGCTCAAGCACATTAATACTCTTATTGCTCCCCATACTAAATTTATTTTAACAAAGGTCTTAGATAAGAAGAGACAAGTTATAGTTGTCTATGATAGGGTGAGATGGCATACAAATACTTAACGGTCATATAAACTATTGTATTCCCTTTTTTCTAAGCTTATATTATATATGGTGCTATTTGCTTACTTACACACTCAATTTATCTTGCTGTATTGTCTTTTCATTTTCTCTATTTTATATACTTCATTCTCAAAGGTTACCGTTCGAATAAATGGAGTCCTTTCCAGTTGCATCAGTGGCAATTGTTCATTTGAATATGCAGATATAGCTACACCAAAAATAACAAACATACAGCCCAATTCAGGAATCGGAAATTCTAGGAGTTCTTGTGAACAAGTCGTGATCCAAGGAACTGGATTTATTCCAAATGTCAGAGAAAACGACGTGAAAATTGGAAACGCCACTTGTATCGTGAAGGAAGCAAGGAGCAATTCGATCAAATGCTGTCTAGGTAAGAGAAATTTTTTTAGTAGATTTATTTGTAACTGGACATATACGATGTACTTTTACCTTTTACGACTACTTAAGAAAATTTTGAGGAGGTTAAGTTTGTCTAAATTTGAGAAAGTTGGTATTTCAAATGTATGCATTTCCATGTCAACGCTGTAATCATTATGTATGTACCATCTTACTCAGGTAACTCGACAGCTGGAACGTATAATGTCACAGTCAACGTTAAAGGTCTTGGATTTTCAGTTCCATTGTCTAAACCTGTCACCTTCAGGTAATGTGTATATATTGTCAATTCAGTATTAGACACAAAATATTATAATGCTAATAATTGGATGAATACTGATTGGATCCGCATGGTTTACTCTCGTTCTCTCTTTCTCTCCGTTCCTTTCTTTCTCTCTCTCTCTCTCTCTCTCTCTCTCTCTCTCTCTCTCTCTGTGTCTCTCACAAATACACCCCCCCCACACACACACACAAATTCCTTCTCTCTTTCCCCCTTTCACTCTCTACTTCCTCTCTTCCTTCCTCCACTTGCTGTTATATTCACAGAAAGGGGTGGGCACTCCTTTTATGCGCGGCCTTAAGGATAATAGAAGGATGGAATGCTGTGTTCACCACGTCAATCACGGGGTCACACTCAAATCTTTCACTTAAAAAGCAAAGCCAGTACTCCTAGACCATATTTCTCATGTCTGCTCCTGACATTATCAAACTTCTTTTAAATTCTGTCAAGACTGATTTACCTTTAAAGATGTTTCGTACAACTTATTGTTTAATTAATAGAATTTAGCAACGTTTCCTGACTGTATAATTGACTATGAACTTGACTTGTGTTAATTGGAAACGTTTTAACTTGGTTAGATAATTGTGATTTGGAAATATTTTGAATGTAGCAAGAAAAAGTGCTTATGTTGTTCACGTTGTCAGCATAATGCAAAGGATGCCTGAATTAAGTTCAATAATCTGATAGGTCGGATTGATTTTCCGTTTTAGATTATATCTAAAATCATTGCGAAGACAACAGACTCTCTGTAATCAGTGCTGACTTTGACTCCTTCAATCATAATCTGCTTACAAAAGATCAATGAAGTCTTACCTGTTATCTCCGAGGGGAAAAATAGTAGCATAATTTACACGTTGTTACTTATCTCAATGCCAGAGACATTTCACAGTTTTGACTTTATCCTTTGAATCGCAAGAATTTGTTACACCAAGCTGAGTACATGGTTCCCGAGGAGCTAAAACATACATTACTACAAATAGTACATTGAAAACCTTTAATTTCCAAACTTTTGAAACTCCTTTTCACATTAGAAGTTTTAGAAAGGCCTTTGTCTTTTATGATAAAAACAGCAGCAACGATAAATTCCTTTTCCTCTTCCAGCTATCGGTTACAATTAGTTTCGCTATATCCAGCTACTGGAAGTGCAAAAGGCGGGACAGTAATTACGATTAATGGTAACGGGTTCGAGAAGAACAAGGAAAAGCTGTCAGTGTATCTTGGAAAAGCAATTTGCTATGTTAAATCTGCTTCAACAGAAACCATTCTTTGCGTCACATCTGAGCACACGCAAGGGGCAGTAGACGCAACAGTAAGTAAATTAAAATATTCTTTTATGGTCTCAAACCTATTTACGAATGTTCTCTTCAAGCTGCTGTTCAGACTGGAGTCCACAGTATATGATAACTGTAACAAAGTGGTCATGGGGGCAATTATGGTTGTGTAAATATTATAAATGTAGGTAATAATGTTAGCAACAGGGACTCACACCAAAAACAAGGTTTTTATAAAGACGAATACTCAAACAACAATTGTAATTAAGATATTTGTCGGATAGATAAATAAAGTTTATCCTTCCTGAGATTAAAATGTAATACGTACATACTTGTCAGAAGAAAATTAATGACCGCAACAACTGTTATCTGATATATATATCAATATGTACTACTGTTTGTAGTCTTTATGGTAATCAGTACAAAAGGTGCAAATTGACTTCGTGTTCATGATTTCAACTGATGCCTAGATGCTCATCTATATAGTAAATATTTTACATAAGCTCAGGTATAAACTTGTCTCCGAATGGACGATAATAAGGTTCTTCAGGCATTAAACGTTTTCAGTGCAATTCGAAATAATCACTAGAAGGTGCACTGGGCCAAGTCAATATCTCGATTAGTAGATGCCCAATTAATACGGCCAGATATGTTAATCGTAGTTTTTTATGCCTCAATTTAGTCTGTTTTCCTATAAAAAGGGAAACTTATAAAGGGATGAAAAAGGTACTTTTCTGTTTGTTAAACCAACTAACGATGGTAAGTATTATTGTCATTTCGTGTTTGTGCTTTGACGTCCCTTTTAATTCAATTCAACTTGAATAACCCAGTTGGTAATGCGTTTGGCACACAGATTCTTTTAAAGCCATAGCTAAAAGTATTTGTAATAGGAAAAAACTTCATTGCTAAAAATAATCTCATTATTGTAACTAATAATTAAACTAATGTGTAATTGTAAGTTTTGTCTTCAATTTATTTACTTGTTTACTTATACATCTATTTATTCTAGATTACAGTCAACGGAATGACCGCATCTCTTCAAAATGCATTCACCTTCATCGACTCAGACGTACCTCTTGTAACATCCAATAGCGTATCCACAAAAACTCTGTCTGTAGGAGGAGGCAATGTTATGTTACTTACTGGCAAAGGTCTTCAGTCAGTTACGTCTGTTAGGATAGGGGAGAAAAACTGTACCATGATTAGCCTTTCAAATGACAAATTGACTTGCAAAACTCCACCTCATAATCCGGGCCTCCACAGAATAGAGCTTTTATTAATTTCAGGATCACAAGCCGCTTTTCAGAACTCGGCCGATCGAGTAGCAAAATACTGTCTTGAGGTAACGAGACTGGGCACAAACAAAGGATCTATTGCTGGTGGCACAGTACTGACTGTTAAGGGAAAAGGATTTAGCACAAATTCAAGTGACAATGTCATACTGATTGGTGACAGAAAATGTCGCACTATTTCGTGCACATTCGAGGAGATCAAATGTGAGACCCCGTCTAATTCTAAAGTGCATGTTATTGACAATTCAGGCAATCTCCCAGGTATTTGTATGTTAAATGACTTTTTCTTATTGTGTCACAAGTTTTGCGAAATTGACGTTTGTAAAAGGTCTTTTTGATAAACTTTTTAACAAATGTGAATAGGATAGTTCAAACTATTTTCGCAAATTTCGAGAAAGGTCAACTAGGCATCTGTCGTAATACTAATTAGAATATGGTTAAGCTATGGTGAGACCGCGTTCACATGGGATCTACCCCAAACTAATAGGGATTGTCTCGCGTTTTAAGGGCAACACTTGGGATAATTCTGCTATCCATGCCTTCCTGTGGAGGTCAATTTATCTAGTGAAAACGGATTAAAATCGATACCAAATTGACCCCGATGGGAAATCGAGGCTAATGAATTATGCCATTGAAAGTCCTTAAAACAAAGTCATTACATTATCAATGTTCTTGTAGATTTGGCTTGTCTTGTTGTTGCGTGAATACACACGCATAGTATCAGAAGGGACCTGGAAACAAGTGACGTCCTGTCAAGTTTTTTATGATCAATCCCATTTTCCTTGTGTTATCGAAGTCTAAATCCATTTAAAACGCACTATTTCCTCCTGTTAACTTCCCTGCTTTCTTCTCTCTAATCTATAAATAAAAAATATCGAAAAGCATAACTTTTGAAAAATACAGACATATTTTGTTGTTCCTCTACTTTGTTTTAGGTCAGGAATTCGGATACCAATGGAAACCCTCTGTATCTTTAATCTGTGTTGGCGACTATATCAAGGTATGTTAAGCTCAAAGTTAAGGCTACATTGTCATTTAATCAGCCCTACCAGAGGAAATAAATAAACAATACCAAGCGAAACGAATTAAGTGATTTTGAGCAGCAATGAAAAAATGTAAAGAAAACACAAAATTGTTTCTACGCTTTGCCAGTCTAATATGCTTACGTCGAGTCAAAAGGTATATTTTTCTTCAAGATCTAAGAAGTTTAAACTCAAGTTGATACCAAGAAATTAGAGTTTTTCTAGTATAGCCTTCAGTACACAGTTATTGTTTTCGACATTATCATATCTCTTTATCTACTCAAATGGGTAGCATGCAGTTGTTTACAAGTATTTTTAAAGTCCAATTTTATAACTTTAAAACAAGACCGGTTTTTTTTTATTATAAGTAAAATAGTCAAGATAGGCAAGTGATCTTGTGGTTCCAGCGTTTGTTCTCTGTTCAGGAGATTCCGGACTTAAATCCTCTTCGGGGCACCAACGAATGCTCTGATTGATCCTAACTTATCACTGTGACAATGCTTGAAGAAACCCTGAGCATTAGCTAAGTTACATTTACTTTTTATTTTAGTGGAATTGGAAGCTTGATATCTTTAGCAAATACACCATGGAGGTGTATCAAACGAAAGGCCCAACGTCTGATGAACGTGTTCCAACAGGATTTCAAGCAGAAAGTCGTAGTTCAGTTGGAAACTTTTCTTACAGATTTGATACACCAGGAGTATTTTATTTTAGCAGTGGTTCAGTAAGGAGTGGAACTCCGCTTCGTGGGAGGATCCACGTCAAAGAGTGCAAGCCATTTTCTGTTGCTAGTGTCAGGGTATTTGTTAAAGGTAAGAAAGCAAGTATACTTTGATAACAACTTTCTTTCAATATTTGCACTACTTTTTTTCTTTTATTCTTGGATTGTTCGTTATACTTAGAATTGTTGAATTTTCTTTCTTCTCTATTGCTGCAATAAGATAACTTTAAAGTCTACAAATGTTTTATATTTGACATAATTATCCAACAAGCAGATTCTTCTCGTGCTCATTTATATCAACTGAGTCAGCGAATACGGTTTGCACCTACAAAACCCAAGCTGACCATGTCAGAAAATTATTAGGTTTTAGTTTCTATGGAAAAATTATTTACCTTTAATTTGCACTTGATATGATTTCAAATCTATGCTTTTACTTGTATTGATTATTTCATACTTTATGTTAGTACCTATTGCTGATCTTTTGATGATGTTTTATCGGATGTTTGTCGCATACCTTTGTTTTATGGTGTACTTTGATGTTTCATTGTAACACTTTTTTCTTCTAACTTATAGACATCGAAGCAAAATATCAAAGCGTATGCACACAAGGATCAACTAGATCTCAGCAGAACAGGCCGAGTGAACTGAAGCAGTACAAAGGCACAAGTGACGGCAAAGCTTCAGAAACCAATGATGACTTTAACAAGTTGATGGAAGCTAAGCAGTGTCAAATTCCTGATGTAGTCAAACCATGTCATTTAAATGGCGTAGACACAGCAATCCCTTGCTGCAATGACTCATTGAAAATGAATAGCGAATCAGCTATGCAATTTGGATATTCTGTTTGTTTTACTCCTGTTGTCACAAATATAACAAGTAGTGAATCTGGAGCAGATACCAAAATCAATATTTTTGGTTATGGATTTAGTATGACTGGATGCTTTAACACTATAACAGTGGGAGGGTACCCTTGCAGCATCCAAGAAAGTTCGTCGACAAATTTGATGTGCAGAATGAATACAAGCCTAGAGATTCCAGGATGGAGACCACTAAAGGTGGACATAAATGTCCTTAATAGGGGAAAAGCATTATTCCGCATTGCTTACACAATGCGTTATGTTATTTTTAAGCCTTTCATAACATCTATTTACCCAGCCAGTGGTTCCTTAGAAGGGGGAACACTTATTACAATTAAAGGAAAAGGTTTTGAAAGTGATATGAAAGTTGATATAGGAGATAAGTCTTGCGACATTAAGAACATATCTTACAACCTCATTGTATGTTCTACTCCATTTAACCTTTCTACAAGCATCAATGACACACAAAAAACTACTGTAATAAAGAAAGGTGACTTTTTGGCAAGGTGTGGAGGTAAAGATTCGGAAGACTGTAATTTTAAATTTCAATATGCAAAAACCCCAGTAATTACGTCGTTTTCACCTACGAAAGTGACATCATATAATCAAAATCTGACTTTTAGAGGACACAACTTAAAAGGATCAGAAATTGTTATTACCATCGGAGAGTCCATTTGCAACATCCTTCGTTCAAACGATTCTTCAATTACATGCAATGTTCGAGGTGTTTTGGCTGGGTTAAATCTTATTAAGGTAGTAATTTCGCCTAATGGGAAAGCTATGCTTACCAACTCAAACGCTATTGTTAGCGAAAAGGTCCTTGTATCCATTTCACCGAGTTTAGGCAGTAGGTACGGAGGCACTCGTGTTGTAATCGTTGGTAATGGTTTTTTACCAGGTCCTTGGTCAAACAATATTAAAACTATCGTTACAATTGGTGGAAAACCATGTACCCTAGTTGAAAATGTTACATTTTCAACAATAATTTGCATTGCACCAGCGGGAAAGGGTCCTGCCACATTGGTTGTAACTTCAAACTCACAACAGTTTCCATCTCGTCAATTCTCCTATACAGACTCAGTAACTCCACAAATCAAAGGCATTTCTTCTAATAATGGTCACGCAGGTGACAAACTTATTTTATCTGGTTTAAACTTTGGAACTGTCCTGCCAAATGTGGTCATCTTGATTGGACACCTATCTGCAAACGTAACATCTTTGAATGACTCCCATGTTACATTCATTGCTCCAACTTACTCTGCTGGTGATGTTTCAATAAAAGTCAATGTCAAGGGCAAAGGTGATTCAAACACAATCGGTTTTAAGTACCTTCTGCTGTTAAATTCAGTTGAAAATGTTGTTAGTGGTTACGGCGGTGGTACCTCGTTGATTCTCCGTGGACACGGATTTGGCAGAGGAAATAAAGACAGCGTAACTGTATGTGGAAAAATATGTGCAATAACCTCTTTAGAGTCTAAAGCCAACCTGGAAAAGCTGACGTGCATCACCCCTGCCCTGGAAGGGCATAAGCAGGGCAGTGGCAAGGATATTTCATGTACTATTGCTGTTAATTCTTCTAGCGGCGAAACTGAACAGAAAATAAATGCATATACATACAAAGATTCTTTGACCGCAATTGTTGACGAGGTGAATCCTACACGAGGAGGGACAGGGGGTGGAACGAAACTGACCATTAAAGGAAGTGGTTTTGGGAACTCAGCTTCGTCTGTTCAAGTTAAGATAGGAGGCGTTGGATGTAAAATACAAACCATTAAGCCAAGTGAAATCACGTGCCAAACAGGTGCAAGAAATAATACAATTAACGCCCTTGTTCAAGTATCTATTCGTAATGGTGGCCTCGCTTTAACTGGAGAGAAAGCCTACTTTTATTACATTGACGTTTGGTCTTCCAAATTCAGCTGGGGTGGAGATCGTCTTCCTAAAACAGGTGATCCTTCTTTCTAGAATTTGCAATGTGCTTACAGAGTAGGATAAAGTATGTTAAGATATCATTGCATTTTGAATTTAAAAAGTTCTTGTTATGTTTTTGATTTTGCTGCTTTTAAGGCTAATACCGTAAATCCTCGAATTAGCCCCCGACCTCGGAGCTTATTTATTTTTTTATATTTTTGGTTGAGAGCTTATTCAAAGGAGGCTTATGCGAAGGATCTCATAAGGTAATCTGAAAGATGTCACTTAAATATTTTTAAAACTTTTTTCTTTTCAAAATGAAAGAAGAATAGTATAAATATATATAAGTTAGTCTATAATCTGTACGATTGATTTGTTAAAGTAATTTCTTCCTACTGAATCTAAAATGGACAGAGGAGTACCAGTACGTTTTAATATAAATATTTTAAGTGAAATTTACATCACCAATACAAGGACATCATATAAGGAAACGTGCTGCCCTAAGATAGGAGAACTTTTGTTCAATAAGGACGATTGGGAAGACGCCATGCAATATGACTGTAATTGAATTGGCATTTTTCAGTCAGCATGCCATGAAAGAAGAAAGGAATTATTTGATCATATTCTGGTTGAAATTTCTCAACTGGTAAACTATTTTTTCGATGCTACAAATACAAATACCATGATTGCTGCCGTCACTGGGAAAAAAGCAAGAAACATGCTTCATCTATTCCAGTGAAGTATTTTGCATCCACAAATAACGAAAAGCATACCCAGATAACGAAGGCAGTTTTAAAAGACCACGTATATTTTAGTCAGTAATTCATTTATGAGCATTTAATTTATCCTCGGCAAATGCATGACGTTTTTGGTAACTTAGTAAAACGTCAACGGGAACCTCGGATGGCCAAATCAACATGTTAGCAGTGGGGATTATTTGATTGGGACTTATTAACAAGTTGCCACTCTAAGTAGGTATATTAGGAGAAGCGTTGTCGAGGGAGGGGGGAGAGCATTTTGAGGATTTACGGTAAGGATTTGCATAAATCCATCTTGCCTGTGAAGATATAATAATATACTAAGCAGCCAATGTCTTATTGTGGGGAAAGAAAATGAGTTTGCCTTGAACTTGTAAAACTTATAGTCCGTGATATTTGCTCAAACAGGTAATAGCAGTTCCATACGCTTCTGTGAGGAGCCGACTTAGCTAGCAATTTAAAAAGCATTCATTTCTAAAATGCTAGATTTTAGCTTTACGATATGCTGGCTGAACAAAATAATAAACAATTTCAGTATGGTGAATATTGAAAAACGTCTACTGTATCCAACTTGCTTATACATTTTAGACAGCATGGCAACATGAAAGATTGCTAGTGTTTGCATTGTCGATTTCCTTGAAATAGATAAATGAGAATATTGAATAATAAGGCCATGTTTGAGAAATATTTGTACAAAATTTTCAATCGCTACTGAAAATTAAGATCCATAGAACAGTTTAGGGAGTCTGTACGTGACTAAAATCTGATTTGTTACTTCAGCACAGCTTCATCTTCAAGGATTCATTTGGCGGCTTGAAGGACCATGAACGAAATAAAAAATGTCTGAGTTGTGACCTTCTAACAAGATTTTATGTACATCGAGTTCAATTCAAGTTTATGCTGTTTTGCGTGTGACTTGACTAACATGGTTTATCTGCTATTGTTTGATCGATAACCACTCTGCTTACAAAAGGTCTCTTGCTTTGCTTAACAGCTTGCGAAAATGCAAAATCCTTTAACTGCAGAAAATGTTCTTTTCGACAATACTTTTTGTTGTAAGCAGACGTAGGTCACTGAACAGACGATATCAGGTGTCAGGTGTCGTACTGTAACAAGGACAAACCCGGCTCTATTAGATATGTTTACAACATTTTGTAAGGAATTGGAAGACGTCAAATTCAGATAAATCTTAAATAAACACATATAATAAAAAAAAATATGATTGTTAAAGACCGTTTTTCTACTTTGTTATCTTAATGCAAAAAATGTGCATCTTAAGTATTGTGATGGCAGTCAGATAATACTTCAATAATATTATTAATTGTTGTGACATTCGAAGGAAATAGTTTATATTTGCGTGGTTAGTTTCAGACCACAGTTACAAGTTAACAGATTTGATTTTTGCACGGAATTAATTTGAAGCTACAAGAATAAGAACTGCACTGTTTTCATGAACTATATAACGCTTTTATCCAATTTTGATTTCTGTAAGACAACAGAAGACACCAGACACTGTGAATATAAATTTATTTTTTCTTCCAACTATATTGTTCTTGCTTTTTTTCCTGATTAAGAAACTCTAAGTAATTTTGAACTCACGAGATCTTTGCTCATTTTTACAAAGTATCGTGTTGGTTTTTAAAGCTTTATCGCCAATTTGCGATTATGCTTGAATAAGTCATGATTCTGTTGCATGGCTAACCCTTTTCAGTGTCTTATGATATGTAAAGATTTCTAAAACCAAAGCGAGTCAATTGAAATATGGTGCTAAGAATGAAAATGTAACTTTACTATTGCAAGGTAGGAAGTATCAATGCAAGGAGATGTTTGAGAGGTGGTACTGTATCGAATTCATCAGGTTACACAAAAAGGAATGTAGTTTGCAAGGAGCTGGATTACTTTTCACATTCTGATCATGGCTTTCCACTCTATGAAAGATGAGATAAAGGGTAGGAACACCAAGGTCAAATAAATTTATTTCGTATCCCAGGTCATTCAGAGTCCTTGATGAAATAAAGTAGATAAAATACTTTTCAATATGTCGTAAGATCATGCCCATTGTTCCGACAGATATTTCCTTAATTTAAATAATCTATCGTCATAGTGTTTTATTTCTTTTCTCAGGCGACTTTGTAGTCATCTCAAGAGGGCAGACAATGCTACTTGACATGGATACCCCAGTTTTGAAAGTGCTTCTTATCAAAGGTGGGACTCTTTTCTTTGATGAAAAGGACTTGCACCTGCAAGCTGAATACATCATTCTTGCAGAAGGTGGCAAGCTTCTTATTGGGACAGAAGAGAAACCTTTTCATCATAAAGCAGTCATCACAGTTCACGGTCATGCTCGTTCCTTGGAGTTACCTATTTTTGGTTCCAAAGTGATTGCAGTCAGAGAAGGATTCTTGGGACTTTTTGGAAAACACATTCCTCACACATGGACTCATTTGGCAGAAACAGCTAAGAGTGGATCTACTGAAATTAAACTGGTTCAACAAGCCAAGGGCTGGAACGTTGGCGATCAAGTTATCCTTGCTGCCACAGGAAGGAGTATCAGAGAAAATGAGTTGGTTAACATCACTGGTATTGCCGGTGGAGGGTACATCTTAAGAATAAATCCACCTTTGAAGTATGATCATATAGCAATATCTCAAAAATTTTGTGGGAAAAATGTGCAAACAAGGGGAGAAGTCGGTTTATTAAGCAGAAATATTGTCATTCAAGGCTCTGTTGAGAGAACCTGGCTCCATAAGATTGAAAATTGCCCAGCAAACTTTGACCCCGGACAGTTTATGAAACAAACATGTTTTAATGGGAGATATGGAGAAGAGATGGGAAGTGACCAGTTTGGTGTCCAGGTTATGATCCACTCAGGGAACCAGGGCTCCCAAAAGGCTAGTGCTAAATTTTCCTATGTCGAGATCCGGCATGCAGGACAAGCATTCCTATTAAGACGCTATCCCATTCACTTCCATATGGATGGTGACGTCAGTGGATCCTATGTAAAGGGATGTGCAATTCACCACAGCTTTCAGCGAGCAATAACAATTCATGGAGTCCATAATCTCTTAGTAGAGAGGAATGTTGTTTACAATGTTCTTGGTAAGATAGAATATATTTTTATCGAGATAAAT
>JANTCA010046702.1:0-18662 GCA_024741275.1 Chironex yamaguchii
GTCGATCAGTAAGTCAAACAATCAGTCGATCAGTAAGTCAAACAATCAGTCAATCAATCAATCAATCAGTCAATCAATCAATCAATCAATCAGCTAGTCAGTCAGTCTGTCAATCAATCAATCAATCAATCAATTTGTCAATCAATCAGTCAATCAATCAATCAATATATCAATCAATCAGTCAATTAATCAATCAATTAATCAATCAATCAATCAACCAATGAATCAATCAGTCAGCAAGTAAGTCAGTCTATCTATCGATCAATCAGTGAATCAGTCAGTCTGTCTACCAATCAATCAGTCAATCAATCATTCAGTCAATCAATCAATCAGTCAGTCAGTCTGCCTGTCTGTCTGTTTGTCTGTCTGTCTGTCTGTCTGTCTGTCTGTCTGTCAATCAGTCAGCCAGTCAATCATCAGTTTGTCTGTCTGTCTGTCTGTCCGTCTGTCAATCCATCAATCAATCAATCAAACAATCAACCAATCAATCAATCAATCAACCAATCAATCAATCAATAAATCCATGAATCAATCAGTCAGTCAATCAATCAATCAATCAATCAATAAGTGGGTCAGTCAGTCAGTCAGTCAGTCTGTCAGTCAGCTTGTCAGTCAGTCTGCCAGTCTGTCAGTCAGTCAGTCTGTCAGTCAGTCAGTCAATCATTCAGTTTGTCTGTCTGTCTGTCTGTCAGTCAATCAATCAATCAATCAGTTAATCAGTCAATCAATCAATGAATCTCTGATTCATTTACGACAAATAGTTTATCGTGACAATCTTAATCTAACCTTCAGAGTCGCTGTATTATCAAACTACCGTTTGAGCACGGTTCTTTGTACATTTCCAAACAATAATCTTCCCCAAGGAGCATTTAAATGGTCTATGCCACAACTTAGTATCAACATTTGAATGCAGAGTTCGTGGATGCACGACATGTCTTTATCTTGGACTACATTAATTTTTTCATTTTCGTTTTCCTTAGGTTTGGCAAAAAGATGATAAGCGGATTTGTAATTTAGCGAAAAATTGTTATTTAGCAAGTGTTGTTGTGAAACCCAAAATGGGGAAGGCAATACTTTGGTACAGTCATAACGTCAGTAAGCAGACACGTTGGCTTGGATCAACAGATTTGCGCAGCCATCATGGCGGATGCGATGTAGTAAAAGGTACGAAATGGATTGCTAATCAGTGGTTTAATGTTGGTCCTGAGAGATCCAGAGATATTCACCACTGGGCAGAGGAACAAGTCCAACAGGAAGAGGATGAGAAAGAGGAAGAAAGAGAAAGAGAAAAGCATAATATGGAAATGGAGAACGTTTACGAGCAGGAAAGGAATGACAATGCAGACCATCGTGAGACACAAGACAGTGATCGATCAGAAGACAGTGATCTTTATCAAGACATCAAAAGTAAACAAAGGACCGACCTTGACATTAAAGACTCAGATAAATTCTGAGTTAACGTCTAACATCAAAAGAGTATTTTGACCTTTTAACTTTGCCTACACTTGTCTTGCAATGCTAGTCAATATTCGTAGTAAAAAAGACTCTATACAATCATGACGTCAGTTGTCCGCAAATTTGCGTAAGAGTCAGAGTAGAAACAACAATCCTCCTGTTTTTTACTCTGTAATCAACATATTCATCCAGGTTGACTCTAATCATGTGGACCGCAAGTTCTTTTCACATTTACAAATCACGTGTTACACGAAAAGGAGTCTTGTAACCTAAACGAGCTTACTCTGTTACAGAAAAGGGGGTAGGGGGAACAACACATTTAAGATCTTTTTAGATATTATGAGAGGGGAAAGGCGCGTTGCTGTGCGTTTAGACGCCAGTCATCAACATCTGAGATGCTTCAAAACTGCATTTTTAGAAGCCGAGGACAAAAAAGACGTTGATGAGTGACTTTTTGAAAGTTGATAACTTATTTAAAGTGGTATAAGTAATGAAAATGTGAAACTACGTATTTCCTTTTTTGTCCATCGTATAATTTAATTGGTCATTATGTTTGTGGTCCCGGGGAGGTATGCAAAATTTTGACGTCTTGATGGTTAATAACTTTATGACCAATTTCGACAAGGGGTGAGGGGGGTTCAAAATTGCGCATGTCCTAAAAAATGTATGACCCCTAGCATCAGTTAGCATTTTTTACCTTTTAACTTAGCCCTCACGTGTGCATAAATACTACTCAACACTTGGAGTAATCAATCCACTAAGCACTATTCTATCATCCTATTCAATATCACCATTAACAAACGTCCCGTTTTGGATTGTTTCAATTTGCCCAATCCACCCTTATTCACATTCATACTGAAAATTGAGAGCTTATGTCGTCTAAGAACACTTTTGTAAAATTGTCCTTTTCTAATGAATACTTTTGTAAGTACAACATTTGATACTTATTTTTGATAGGGTTTTACATGCATTGTCAATTTGTAAGTTGGGCACAAGGAGAATATGTATGGAATAGATCCGGTATAATATAATTTGAATTAATTAAGACTATTAATCGGTTATCAATAGTACTGACGAATGAAAGTCACAGGCCATGGAGTCTTAAATTTGTTAAGAAAATTAGGAAATTGTGAGCTAATAATTTTACATTTTGAAAATTTTCTTTACTTTGCGCTACGGAAGCTGCCTTTCCTTGGTATCAAGTGACCCTCGGTTTAGTTTTATTGTGAAATTTCAAATCTATCTTTCTATTCGGCTTTTTGTATGCGCGTGGAGTTATCATTAATATGCTTTATGATTTGACATGGGGAAATTGATGGTTTGTTTGTTATACTAAATATCTGAAATTGTTCGAGCTAACCCATAGGAAAAGTTGGCACGCAATTGGTAGTTAATTCCATGATGCAAAATTCTGTATTTATACCTGACAATTGTTAACATATAGTTTTTGAAAATGTTCACTTTACAAAAAAGTGAGGGGCAATCCTCCCCGACGATTACGATCCTGGGTAGAATGATGTTGGGGAAATTTGTATCAACTAGACTTGCTAAGTTTAATAGACCTCTTTTACTGACAGCACGACACAGGACACTTAATTAGCAGAGATGGAGGATCTAAGGCAGTCCCTTTCTTCTCCATCATTACTAAGGTAAATCTTTTATCAAGGGTTACGACCCATTATTCCGGGTTAAGCATAAGAAACAGGGCCACTGTTGCTGGCCGCTGGATAATAGATTTAGGTAAAGAAGTTTTGTTCTTTAGACAATGGTAGAGCTACTCACCTATGCGACTTGAGCCAGCGATCTCAACTGGTTAGCAAATGGTGGTTTGTAAGAGCTATCGGTCATAAAAGGACGTGATGCCGTTTGAAGCAATCCTACTTCTTTGATCGAGAATTGGAAGTTCATAGATATTTCGAGGAAGTAGGTTATTTGTGTCTGTGCATGACAAAGCAGTAGACTGCGTACGATGATAACAGCAAAGTTGAACGGGTGCTCATAGAGGGCTCAAAGCAGATCATAGTTGTTTTGTGGGGAAAGGCGACAGAAGCTGTGCTGATTAAACACTTTTAACTTTTGGTAGTGCATTTGGCGATCGTCCGAACTTAAAACAATCAAATTTCAGAAAGAAGCTAAACGCAGTTTGAAAAATCTGATCACAAAAATCGTCTAATAGAGATGCGCCTTCACATGCTCGCAACGGTGCTGGCTGCCGTGAGTACATGCTGATAAAAGTTGGTACAAGTTACTCGATTTTATCACTTAATCTCTGAGAAGTGCAGACCACAGATCTTGCTCCACATTGCTGCAAAAATTTGTAAATTTTGTGTCCGGTAGTCAACACATCCTTGTGAGTTGACAGCAAAATCGTTCGCCCGGAAAGGACGTGTGGACTGACGGCAGCAACGCACTCCTGTAATGTAATTATTAGTTTACTTTCGATAGTACGAAAACGTTGACACTCAAATGAAGGTTGATAAACTGCCAAGGATACACGCCATGGCACAAGTGTAAAATGGTGTAAAAGGTGTAAAATGACGTAAAAAGGTGTAAAATGAGCACATTTACCGCTCTTTTGAACAAAGAGAACGACCCATCCCCAAATTTATGACCTACAAGGCCATCGTCGTGCGACAAAAGCAATGCTGGCAAAACATTCATGGATTGACTCTTCTCTTCTTTAAGAGGGTAGTAAATTAAACAAATTTTATGCTTTACTGATCATATAACAGCTGCACAGCAATTCGCTTTCGCGAATAATTGAGAAGCAGAAAGCTAAGCTGAACTGAATCTGTAGAGTGCAACTTTATCGTATGTTTATGTGAGAAGAGAAAGATATGGATGATAATCATCTATCGCATGTATATATGAGGAGACGAGTAAGAAATTGATGACATCATGTTTAAACGCACATAAAGTGTAAAAAAAATTACCATCGTTTTTCCGAGTGTATTCTGGAACCAAACTACATACTAACAAAATGTATTCTTTTTCTTATGATTTTCTTATGACATCACTTGTTTCCAGTCTCTTCTCTACGAAGAAGGGATTTGATTGGTGTGCATATTAAATAGTATGTCCATAAAGATGCTGCTTATGAAAATGAATGTACAAATAAGAGAAAACGACATACAGTAGAGTAGTTTTGGAGCAAATACACTCCATATAAATAAGTGATATCGCTGTAGGTATGTTACAAGGAAGTAGAAGCAGGCCTCTGAAGCTTGTGCCAAGAAAAATACAAACGAAGTGTTGATCCAAGGCTTTCTGTTGGTAAAGATTGCATAGAAAGAAATATATTACATCAGTTGTTAATGAATGCATAAACCAAAGTCAAACTCGAACTTAATCTAAAATAAGCTACGACTGCATAAGCCAAAATCAAAGTCGGACATGATCCAAATTACGCTACGAATGCATAAGCCAAAATCAGAGTCAGGCATAATCTAAAGTACACTACGACTGCATAAGCCAAAATAAAAGTCGGACATGATCCAAATTACGCTACGAATGCATAAGCCAAAATCAGAGTCAGGCATAATCTAAAGTACGCTACGACTCATGAGCCAAAATCAAAGCTGGACATCATCTAAAATACTCTATCAGCAGATTGCATTCCTAAGCAAATACGTATGATGAGAATATGACCGACAGAAGTCGCAGGACACAGGCATACTGCTCATTCGGTAGCTGTTATCATATTCATAGTAGGGTAGGTGCAAGTTCAATGTTTTGGTCAACTTTGCAACCAGCCTAATCTAATACATTGAGAATCAATTTCATAAAAGTGTACCAAGCAATCGAGAATAAACAGCTTAAATTCCTACAATAATCATCTAAGAAACATTTGTGGGCTCAGAATAATGAAGAAACAAAACATTGATATGAAACGGCCTTTTAAAAAGTGTACAAGTAAACAAAACGAGAAGCAGTCAATTTTCATAAAAAATGTTTCAGTTGTGCAAGCTTCTTTCATTCAATATCGCGTCCAACAAACTGTACAAAGCTCATAGTCATAATCAACTTTTCTCTTATGTTATGAGCATAAGGTGCATTGTTGACTGTGTCAAATTCACGGTGTAGTAGAGGGATGTTATACAATAATGCAGTAAACAACCATTATAGTGCTAGTCAGGCAGTCCATCTATTAGTTGGTCACCAGTCAATCCTCTAACGTACATAACCAGGTCTTAGCAATAACATTGTTTTATTTCGTGTTCAAGGGAAGGCTATGCCTACCCAGTGTGTTATGAAAATGTGCCAATCAGATTAAGTGAAATTGTTATCAACTCCATACAACTTTTACACACTGTCCTCGAAATCTAACGAATTGTAGTGCTTCTGCCATACTTTCACTTGCTTCTACGTGTCTTACATTGCCTGTAATGCATCAAGTATATAAACAATTATAAATTGACAAAGAACTTACGATACAGACAGCATAATTCAGAGAATATGTTTTTTGCATAAAAATTTGTGCTACAGGATGGTTAGTTTATGGGGAGTCAAATTCTTAGTTGGGTCACTTGTTTTTCACTCATCAATTCAATACGTTTACATAAAGCAAGAATAAAGTACGACTGATTACCACTTACCTTACAACACCAGAAAGTAACTTCACACATGCCAAATACCAGTAAATTAATCCTCCAAATGTGGTGATAAACGTTAAGAATGCAGCAGCTATAGGGACGTAGTCTGACATACCAACCAAGCCAGCTGAAATATTGATGGTCACTAAGCTATTTGAGTTGCCTTGAGCAAAGAAAGTAACCTTGGAGCAGTGAAAGTAAAGCAGAGAAATGCCCCAGACACGCCATTGGGAACATTCTGACCTAGTCGGTAAAAGATGGGAAAAAGGAGTGATTTCAGGGCAAAAATAAGTGTCTAGGCTACCACTATGTAGTAGTGTTGGACACATTATAAGAAAGATGGAAAGGGTGAAAAAGTAAAGAATTTAAGGTTATGGGATGTGGAAAAGACTTCTGTGTCCATTGCGGAATTACAAATTCCTTACTAGAAAATGTTACTGCAAAAAACAAATTATACTATGAAGACTCCAAAGTTAAATGTTAATAACTATGTATTGTATTGTAACTATGTATGTTAATAACTATTGTAGCCCTACAGTATTCTCAGATTGCTAGCAATCTTTCCATGTCAAATTAATGTTCTAAGCATTTAAAACCTTGTCTGGTTAATAACTTTCCCTCACAATTCTCCGTGATCTTATTTGAAAGCCTGGCTTTTTCACATAAGCACTTCACTAGTTCAAAAGTACATAATCACGATTTCTTAAACAAAAATACCACACATTATTAGCAAGATTTTCCACACCTCCTTCCCCTCGGATTGTTAAATATTTATAAAAGTTCAGCATGTTCTACTTATTCTACAAATATTCCTAATCCTTTCTATCAAATACGTGAGAAAAGGCAACAAAAATTAGGAAAGTCATTTTATGAAATGAAGTCAAATAAAGTTAATCTATTGATCATGACAAGAACCTCCCGTGTCCAGTATTACCCTGTTTTTGTGTTTCGTTATCCTAGAAGTTCCATAAAGTACAGGTATGCAGCAACTATTCGCAATCAAATCAGTCCAAAAAATAATTACATAGTCAGTCACCCGTATAAAATTGCGAATATTGTATGCAATGTGTAAAAACACAAACCTACACAAGTGATACGCCGGCAAAAGTTGCAATTACCTCGACAAAATGACAACAGCCACATTTACTTCCAGTAACATTATCAGCGCAAAAAGGACAAGATTCTGAGGTCTACCCACAAGGAGAATTAACAGCTGCAAAGCTAAAATCGTATGATGAAGAAACTCTTGCTCAGTTTTGGCTTTCTCTACTGTTCTGGTAGACGTCAGCTCAAATAACTTCATGATGACACTATACATTGGCAAAAGTGCTATGAACAGATATACTAATTGTGCTGTAAACAATTCCCTTGTCTTTTTTGATGAAAAGTCTTGATTTTGAAGCCCTGTTCTTTCATTGTAGATAAAAATGAAAACTTGTCCAGCTGTAAATAACAAAGCACTTCCAGCTTGTACTGATGCTAATGCAAGAAAGGAGTTTATACAAAAGGATGTAATTACTAAGACGCGGAAGAGATTTTTATTACTGTCTTGAAGCATCCAGTCTCCTATGTCAGGCAATGAATTCCATTTTACACCTGTCTGATTCCACCCTCTAATCAGGCGAAGGAGACATAGAATAAACAGAACTTTGGAAATACTTCCTACAGTAGCAATTTTCTGAGACAAGGTGGACGTTGACTTGCTAGAAGTTTGTTCCACGGTCAGTTCTTTGTTTGTGCTTCTTGCTTTCAGTGTACGAACATACGTTGTCAGATACGCAAAGCTAGTTGTAATCAGATCCTCTTTGTGCAAACAGCCATCTGTTTTACTACACAAGGGCTTATTTATCTCTTCCTGATGACTATAAGCACCATTGGATCTCTTAATAATATTTTTAGCAATAAAGTTTTCAATAAATATACAAATAAATGCACTGGTAATAGCAAAATACCAAATCTGATGTTCTTCTTCAACAAAACTGCTTGACATCGTGCTAAATATTGCAAGTAACTGAAAAACCAGAAGCAGTCTGTAAGTCACAAAATTCCATTTTCTGCTGTGAAGACCCTCATCAGACTTTAAAGAATCTTTCATACTGGCGCAGTGAGTATTGCATTCATTACTCTTGGGAAACTCACTCGTAAAAGCATGTAGAGACCACGGGTTGTTCATTTGGTTTTGCAGATTCTTGAATGTTACCCAAATCACGGACAATGATACAAAACAAAATATAAGTCCCCAAATCATATAAAAATCATAATAAAATGATGCTGTCATCTGAAGATCTCTGCTTAATGCACACATCAATTTCAAAATGTGTTGAAACTTCATGTTTTCTAAAGAAGAAACATTTGCAGGCAAAGACGATAACTCCTCTTTAAGTCGCATGGTAGTCTCATCCTCATTTTCTTTAGCTAATACGAGAAGATGTTCCGCATTTTTAATTATGTCCTTTCTTTTCTCTGATTTACTCTTTCCATCAAATAGCTCTGGTATTAGGACACCAATACTACATGCAAAAGACAAAGGAAAAAGGAAAAAGGAACTGAAAGGTACAACAAAAACTTGCAACTTAACTGTCTTTCTGCTGAGGAAAAATGAGCGTGTTTTTCGAAGTTATAAGTCTAAACGACTCAACTATTTTGCACTATTTTCAAGCACAATAAACAGGTGAAAACGAAGTATACATAAACACTGTTTTCATTTTGAGCAACGTTCCAATATCATGACAACACAAATCATAAATATGGACATTATTTGATCATGTTTCGAGACAACTGTTTATCTGTTTATTCATGTCAAAATGTGGTTGGAAATAAACACTTTCCATTCCAAGTATATCGAAGACCAGCTATGGATGATTATGGTTATGCATGATATAGCAACAACATAAATAAATGGACAACCGCGATATACAGAGGCAATTATCCATAAATTTTGGAAAATGGAAAACATTGATTTAGAACTATGATTACCTTCCCAGCACCACCCATAGAATTTAAATACAGAAGGACAGCAAAAGCCTTAAAAGTTACCCTGAAATCAGTACCCTTCTGATTCTGGGGTATAGACCATAATTTAAGCAACTAAGAATTAAACAATGTAACCTGTAATTGCATGAGACTGTTGCAAATCCAATTATAAATGGTAATCACTACATCATGGTAAACCATTCTTTATCAAGAAGATTTAATACACTATCCGGGATCGGCAAGGCATCCTCTTAAGGTAAACATGATACCAGCTCAAATCTGACAACTTTGAGTTTGAGTAACTGGAGATAAAGGAGAGGCTTCAATTTCAGCAATAGAGACAAAGCAATGGCATGTTACGCAGCATTATGTACACCAGTAATGTAAATATGTCGTAACTCACATTACAACTGTGAAAAGAATGGCAATAGGAATGGCGAATAATGATAAATTGCCAACTACAATGGGCAAGGCAATGAAATAATCACTATTGTAATTAAAAAGGATTAAAATACTTACCTATGATCTGGGATTGGCAAATCATACAAAAATGCTAAAGACGGGACAAGGTCAACTTGACTAACAACTCTGGGGTTCTTCATCAAACCTAAAAAATATGCAACACAGCACAGTCAAAAAAATTGTTAATTTTCATTAGTAACGCTAAACGAGTTTTATACCTTGGTCTTTATTAGTAACTTTACAGTATAGTCATTAAAAGCCTTAACTTGTGGTATTTTAATGTAATATATATCTGTATATATATACCCTTACTTTCTGCTTGTTTTGTCTAGTGAAACCATGCACTTAATAAATCCCTCACAAAACCTTTGTCTCCTGATGGCACCGAGGTTTGAGTTGTGGCTTTTGAGTCTAAGGATTGTAAGTTTAAGCTCAGTCAGCTACATACATACATACATACATACACACACATACATACATACATACATACATACATACACACACACACATACATACATACATACATACATACATACATACACACACACTAGTATATACTAGAGAGCATTACGACATAAAGCTGTATTGAAGAGGCGGCTGAGGGGAATGGATTTTACAATCCAAGCTCTAAAACAAGTTTACAAGTTTAATTATTTTTCTTGGGGTCATGATACCAAAGACAATTCCCTCGACTGATGGCTTTGGTAAGTTTGAACATCTAGCGGAACATCATACAACAGAGAATGGGCATCTTGCCACTGTACATGACATATAGTTTGAGTAGGAAGGCCTAGAATATGATCAACACGTGCTTTTTTCTCTAGCAAACACGAAATGACATAAATACACAGCAAAAATACAAAATTTCAAAAATTGTGCTGTGGTCGGTTTTGGTATGCATACTGGAGTCTAATGCAAAAGTAACCTTATTACCTTGGTTACTACTAAATTGTGAACTGATGAAAATAAGAGGAGTTGTTGTTTCCTCAACTGATGCTCCACCGTGACCTCTTACATTGTGCATGCCATGGTCTCCACATAAAACTATCAACGAGCTTTCTTCTTGAGCAGTTCCAAGTGACTCCAATGATTCATAAATATATTTTAAAATGTTATCCATTTCCTTTAACTTAGGCTCTACTAGTGAGCTATATGGCCCAAAAAGATGCCCTATATGATCAAGTCCAAGGTAATGAAGAATAAGGACACTCCAGTCAGTTCTTCTCAACTCATCTTTTAAATGGGATGTCACATTATCATCAACCTAGAAAGAAAAAATTCCTGTAACATAAATATAACATATAAACATGTTTAATGTAGGAAGTGTTGAATAATCCATTCCTATTGAGCAATAAGGCCAGCATACTTGATGCTGTAAAGTAAAACGAATAAAATGTAATGAAAAAAATGTAAGTAAAATAGGTATTATACAAAACTTGACAAAATGGCCACTTGGTAAGCTATATAAATAAATATAGCAAAAGTCTGGTGTAATTCGGTCTGTGATATACTATAAACTGTGCTGTTCTAAGGTAAAATACAAAATCAAATACACAATGTGATACCAGATGTGATATGCAAGTGATGCTACTGTATGATTAAAGATATGGAATGTTATCTTATATGAAGATAAAATAATGATATGATATGGTATAGGATATGATATGGCGTAGGATATGATATGGCGTAGGATATGATATGGCTGAGGTTATAATATGGTTTATGCCATGATATAATCAAATTTGATGATTCCATATGTGACAATGAAATATAACATGATTAATATCAAAAGGGAAGGTAAAAATATAACATGATAAGATAAATTGTAATGATACCTGAAAGCTAAGTTATGTTATGTAACACTTTTACATGAAAGAAAAATCTGGAAATGGAAAATTATAATTGAAATTCATTAAATTTCCAGATTAGAACAACGTATCATGAAGTGATCTGAAGGTGAAACATTTGCCACATTATAAAATTTGATTGGAATCAATTGGTCAACATCTTAGGTGTATAAAGAATCTCTTCTTTCTCAGATAACATCAGAGTCATTCCTGGTTGGTAAAGGTTTGTAAAACGCAATCTCTAACGTTATGGTTTACAGACTTGTGAAGATAATTCTGTTATTACCTCTTTTCTCCTCTAAAAGCCCAGTTTTGTAGCTTGATTTTAGATCTATGTTGGTAAAATAATGTGTAGTGCTGTCTATCCATGTTTTCGACAAAATTCTAGGTGGTAGGCTATCATGAAGTACACATGTGTATTCCACAGAGGCACTGTGGGCATCCTATTTTGGGGAAGGGGCAAGGTGGAAACATTCTGTCCAACATTTTGTTTCCATAAAGTTTATACCTAAAAATTAGCACTTGAAGGAAAAAAGGAAGAATTTTTCCAATATATTTTACGATTCAAGGGCTCAAGGGAACAAGGGATACTAAAAATTGTAAAGCTGATTTGGGTGTTCTGGTGGAAGTGGCACCACAATATCTACAGATCATATGACAGCCTTTTTGTTTCACTACTTAGGCTACTGATCTAAATGATGATATCTTTGGAATTTTGCTTATGTTATACTGTAAATATGGAAGGCATGGAAAGAGCAAGTAATATAGACGGGATGAAGTAAAATGTCACATAAAAATCTTTTTAAAAACTTTGGAAAAGATGATTATGTTGGAAAGTTAATGACAAATCCAACAAACCTCTTAAGGGGGAGGAGCAATAGCCCCTCCACCGCCCAGTCATGAGGCCTCTGGTATTCCATCACACAACACATACATATGGCCCAGAAAGTTATCAGATCTGAGGTTTTACTTCAGCATCTTTAAAATGACTCAAGAAGCACAAACACTTCTTGACCTTCCTAACATCTTCATAAATATGATCAAACAAATACAAGATCAAACAAAACATCAAACATAAGTAACATACAGTCCTTTACAGTAGGAAATTGTCAGCATAGACTTGTCAGGATAGATCGTTGACATGTTGTTTGATCTTGCTGAGACATGCCGTTGATCTTGATATGACAAGATCTAATACTCTGATATGACAAATTATAATGATATGTTACAACATATGATATGAGGTAATATAAAATAAAATAAAACAAAAAAAGATAACAAAATAAAATAAAATAAAATAAAATGAAATAAAATAAAAAAATAATAAAATAAAATAAAATAAAATGAAATTCAATTTAAAAAAATAAAATAAAATAAAATGTAATATAATGCAATTTAATGCAAAATAATATAATACATTTTACAAGATGACAAAACATGCAGTATATGGTATATGATTGATATACATAAAATAAATCTCGTGTAACTTATCTCAGTGTGGCCTCTCTAACAATTTAATGTGGATAACACATATTACCATAAGACTAGAATGTATTGCTTGGTATCTGTTGAAACCATGTTAACTCCTCACATATCAATCCATTGACATATCTCATGGAGGTATTTGTAGGGCAATGGAAGTACAATAGTCACTATAATGCCTTTTGACAGGCTTTGAGAAGTAAACTGACGGAGCCTGTCTCCCAACATGGCTGCCATTTCTAACTGTGAAACTAGGATTTGGCAGACGTTATATCTCCCAACAAATGACCATAATATATTCTGTAAGCTGAGCACCAGACAAGCCAATTATGCAAGGATGCAAAACAAAGCCTGAGCCACATATGGTTAACTGTAAAGAATCTTATGGCAAATAATACTCATACCTCGAACAGACATTAAATACATGAAAAATAGGTAAATATATATCAATGGTGAATGCCAATACCTCATAAATATCATTCAAAAAGAGGGATGTTGTACCCTCCGACCTTAGGAACAAACTTGGAAACAGTTTCATCCAAGTATCATCTCCATAGAATACAACATTTCTTCCAGAATCCTTAAACTTTGATATAATGTTATCTTCATCTAACCTGGATGATGCAAAGTTGAGGATGACATCAACAAACCCAGGTACCTTCCCAGTGGTCATTGCCTTGGAAAAACAAAGAAAATTGCTAAAGAAAGGAAAGTACTACAACCTCAAACTTTATCTAATCCATAAATAATTCATGGATGAGATTAGGCTGGAAACTTTGAGTTCCGAGTTTTCCCTCATAATGTTAAATAATGTAACAGCTCTCACAAGACCTGTAATACTTCACCATTTTTATGTGTCTGCTAAATGAACTCTTTTGTCAACTTACTGCTTCCAGTCATGAAATAAATTTAGTCGATAATTCTATAGAACCCAAAGTCAGTTAAGGCCAAGGTATTTTAGTAGTACCTTAGTAGGAAATGATATGCATCTTCCAAGAGAAATTCCATAATAAACAAAAATACCAAACAATATATATTTGGCAGAATGATGTAACTTCATATTCAAATAAATGGAGCCTTGAATCAAGTATACAAAAATAGGTAAAAACCCAAAAGTTACTAGCTAATATGTGAAAATAATACACTACATAGCACTAGAACCATACATTACACTACATAACATTAGAATTCTAGTGTTTATCAATTGATGGAGTACAGTTTTTCATCATTCTAGTTTGGTGACACATCTTTCGTTCTCCACTTAATTCTCTTTAGTTTAGAATGTGATGATGTTGCCTTTGTTCATTTTGTAATAATTCATAATTATCTGGCAAGTGACACACAATCAAAATTGCATTAAAGGCTACTTTGAGCTAATGAAAAGTGGAACATGTATATTCTCATGTATATATAAATATTTTATGCTGTTGAAAAACAAAAAATGGGTATCAATAGCAGCCAACATCCACAAATTTATCCTGGGTTAAAACACACTGCAGTACTTTTATCATAAATCATAAATGAAATCATTGTCTGAATGATACAAGGAATTAGGAGTTGCCATGTGGAAACAAAGAAAGTTTGAAATATAAAAATGCAAAAACGCAGTAACCAACAGACAGCTTATTTTTTACTTGAAGTACACTTTTGGTGTGTAACAGTCTTTGAGTTTTTTACTAGTTCTTTTGATGGTTGGCATTGATAGCAAGCTATCTTCTGTTGTTTGAAAATGTCTATTTTGGTAAACCAAGAAGGTTGTTTCAGATACCTGTCTTGTTTTCATAAACTCTGCAATGAGCATGTCCCCTTTTGGCATCTTTTCCTGAGTTGTGCCTTGAATCGGCAAGAATCTTCTCTACAGTACTGAAAACCCATTCACAAAACGAATAACTGTGACAAATAAGGAGTAAAAACCTACCCAACTTTGATAGGTTTGGAAACTGCTGAGTTCCAGTTACAGAGTCCTTCAGAGAAATTAAAGCATCCCATAGCATCAAAGTTCTGTCTAAGGATTTTCCTAAGCTGAGCCAATGTGTGGACACATGCTTGATGATATTTTCCCCTCTGTGTTTGTGAACTCCATGTATTCTCTTAATGTAGCTTTCCTTTTGACACTTCATTTAAAATGGTGGAACAAGTCAATCACAAAATCATCAACTTGCATTGACAAGGCTAAATTACATGAACAACCTACATAAATTTTTTGGGCTGATTCAGACTAAGCATCTTGGATCAGTTTCAGGAGACTTTTGTACTTTCCAACCATTGCACTAGTGTTATCTGATGAATAGGTGCAGCAAGAGTCCCATGTTAAAGATGCCTTATTCAATGAAGAGCTCCATGTATCACAAATTATTTGGGCATAGGAGCTCTTGTCAGTATCAGGCATGTCTAACAATGATGTTGTGATAAGACCTGCTGTCATCAGTAGCAAGACTATAAAGATATGAATGGTTGAAAATAGATATTAGGTTGCTGACAGATTCTTTAGCTATAGCACCAGATAGGATGGGGGTTGCTTTTGTGCAATTTATGAGTCTGGAAGCATGGTCCTGAGCAATTTTCCAGCATGACCTGCTGTGGCAATTGGAAGATTTTGTTCACATAAGAAACCTGTAAATAACAACTCAACTTGTGGACATTTCATCCAGCAAAGAATTTCTGGAAAGAAAACTGGACATTGTTTTAGTTGACTTTGCAGCCTTAACTGATTCTTCCTGTTTCTTCAAATTTAGATGCCTTCTCACATCATTTATGGCACCATGCCTATACAAAAGTCTGTATTACAAATGCTGCATAACATATAGCTCTCACCTCTTTCGGACACTTTTAAAAATGGATATACTGTGCTCCACTATTCTTTTTGGCTTTCAAATTTTACAAGGTATTTCTCTTTTTTTTCCTTTGGGTTTACAATCATCATCCATATGGTCACATGCTCCATCATGTTCACACACCAAGCATGCCCTGACCACAGCACTTTGTGGAATGCTCTGATTGGTGTTGAGATTAACTGCTTAAAAACAATATTATAAAACAAAAAACAAACATTGTGGGTTCTTGTGAAAAATCAAATGCATTTGAGATTCATTACAAGAAGAACGTCTTTCAGTGACAAAAAAGATCTTATGAACAAGAAAGTCACAGATTTTAGAAACTGTGTGACGTTTTCTCTGATTTGATGGTGGTGTGCAGGAGGTCGTTATTGAGTGAAAATAGACTCCCACAGTATCCGGAGTGTTGGCATGTATGTAAGCATGCAAAGTGAGGTTTGACCAGCAGCCACCTCCCAATACTGGCTAGTTGCCCTTGAGGTCAAAATTGGCCACTTTTAGATGCTTCATTATGCCCTGGTAAGAGACAATTGTAAGCCATTTATAAATTATATTATAAGTGGACATCGAATATTTGCCAAAGCGGGTTTGAATTTAAACTTAAGAAGAATAACAGTGTAAATCATCAACTATCTGCAGTTGCAGTTGTAAGGAGTGGTCACTTTACAACAAAGGACTGGACTTGCATTGCTTAGATCGATCATAGGCTACATATGATTACACTACAGTAAATACAATTTATACTTTAACTAAACTATGAATCAGTCAATCAAATGATTATTATCATCATCACATCCTTGGGCTCACTGGCTGTCAATGTATCCAGTTCTTTATAGCAATCCTCCATGCCTCTGTGCAAGAAGTCAGCTTCCTTAGATAATCTATTGTATAATCAGGCCTGTCTTGACAATCATCTAGCTGGTTTCTATGTTGCCTCCCTCTTCTAGTTCTTCCTTCCAATTTTCCCTGAATGACTGTTGCTGCTAGTGAATGCTACCTCCTCCTTCTGTATCCAAAATATATCAACTTTTGCTGTTGGATGATCTCAAAAAGGCATTCAGAGTCCCTTTGGGATCGGAGTCCCTTTGGGTAAGACTTACTCTCTCCATCACAAAATCATTGATCTTCTTTTACTTTTAGGACAGATCTATTATCTACAACACTTCATCTCAAAATCTCTAATTTACTTTTTAGACTTTTCACTCAAAAGTCCAGCTTTTGCATCCATCTGCAGTTATATTTCTTCCTTTTCAAATACTGTTGAGCTTTTCATATTTCAGTGTCCAATGTTACATCTTCAGTGATGGTAGCTCCTACATACCTGGAAATTTTTACCTTACAAACATTGTCCTGTTATACGATGTTGATCCTTTTCCCCCATTGCAGGTGCCTAACAATCTTTCTGTGGTACAAAACCTGAAACTTTGCAACATTGTGCAGAAAAAAAACTTAAAAGCTCTCTTCACAGAGCTGGAATGTTACAGAATTTTCCAAAAAACTTAACCAGTTACATCCAGCTCTCAAATTTATGTTTGAAAAGGAACATGACAGTTAACTACCTTTTCTTGATGTTTTGGTGAAGAAAACTGAGACTAATTTTATAGTTTATTGAAAAGCTACTTTTAATGTTCAGTACATTTGTTGGTATTCTTTTTGTTCAAAAAAGAGGAAAATCAACCTCATCATTTGACCATGGAGCTCTTTGTATGTGTTTTTAATCTAAATTAAATTTAAAGCTAGGGAAAATTCTCCTTCAAAAACGGTAACCAGAGGATGTTTTTAGGAAGGGAAACGACCACCGATTTTTTGGCCGAAAAACGGTTGGGCCTCAAATATGTCCTGTATATGTAAAATGTCCTTGGCTAGGTAATGTTTCTATCCACAAACAAACACAAATTAAAAAAGCTATAGTTGAGTTTTTCTCTGCTGTCAATCCAAGAATTGTTTTCGAGACTAGGAAGATCTTGCAATCCATTCATAAGGATTTTATACCTACCATACAAAAAAGCTTAGTAGGATATGACTTAGTAGGATATGTTTCAGCCAGTGTACGCCAAGCATCAATTCCTCCTAGAGAACAGCCATCTCATGCTTGTGAAGCAAAAATGACTGCCAAAACATGCGATTCTGCCACAGGTCAACATTTACTAGAAAATTCAGAATGTGCCAAAATGTATAAGGAGGGGAATTTTCAGATAAATGACAGCTAGATTGTCCTTTCATCTAAGTGTACTGGAGTCTGTCTACATTAAAACAAGGAAACCAGTTCTCTGCAGGCAGAAAGAGTTTGTTTTTATCACTTGGAATCTTCTAATAATACTTTGTTTCTTGATTTCTCCTTGTTTCTTTTTCCTTTCTTGTTTATGATTGTCTAGTTTCAATACAAGTTGCATATAAAAAGGTTCCCATATATCTATACTTCCCTTTCTGATGATTCATATTCTGAAAAGTGTCAGGCAAAAAAATCTTTTAGCTATGTTTTCAGTGCAATGTCACAAATTTTCAGGGCAATGTCATATCAATCAATAAAATAAATATATAAAAAACTACTGTATATTAAATAAATATATAAAATTAGATAAATATGTTTTAAGCTGGAGCAATGCTGATTGCAATTGAAATTTCATTGTAATTAGCAAAGGTCATCCATAAAGGAAATAAGGTAACAAAGTTGTTTGATAGTGATACCACCACACATAATTCATTGAACACCATGTCTTAACAACACATAAAAAACTAACCTTTATTCTCGGCAATGTAACTGTTGGAGGTAAAACATTGGCAATAAAACTAGAATGAAGAAGAAAGACAAACAAGCATAAAAAACCAAGAATGTTTTAAAATTGTGCTTAGGCACCTATGGTACCAATGATGAAATCACAGGAACAGTGTATTTATAGTCAATGTTATTGCAACTATGGCCAACAAAGGTTTACAATCTATGCAACTGAGCATGAGGCTGGCCTCAAGTGACACAAATGCAATTATTTCAAATAAAAAACTTACTATCAATAAAT
>JANTCA010046713.1:0-18659 GCA_024741275.1 Chironex yamaguchii
TTTCACTTGGACTCTTCCAATAATGTTTTGTTTCTTCATTTTCTCTTTCTTTGTTTCCTTTCTTGTTAATGATTGGCCTGTTTTGATCCATGTTTCGTATGAATAGGTTGCCGTATGCATATACTTTCCTTTCTGACGATTCTTACTCTGAAAAGTGTTGAACGAAATTTTCAAGAGATTTTCAAGTTTTGTACCACAAAAAGGTTGTTCAGATCCCAACTGTATAAGAGAGAGAACTTTTTCGTTGCTAAAATGGTAATTTTGCCTTTGAAATGTCTAATCAGGTTCACTAAAACTGTAAAAGATAAAATGTCAAAACGTTACTTTCCCTTACATCCCAAATATAAGTTATTGCTTTACCATCGCTATCTGATTGTAAAGTTCTCGGTATGGTTGGCGGTATCTAACGATTAATGACCTCCCTAAGACTTGCGTATCTGAGCACTTGATAATGTAGTTTCCTATTACCTCAGGAAATGGCTCCAAGTATCAACCTCTTAGCAACATATTTCTTTCTACGAACAAGTTTGGCTTAAATCCCTATCTCCCTTCCATTAAATACTGCCAATGCTACACAGTTTCTCGTAATGCACTTAGAACATCTCCAAATTACAATGCAAAGAGCTATAGAAATCCACATCATCTTTAACAAACATTCTGTATGATGTCTTAAAGAACGCAAAAGTTGTTCTTAAAGGAATCTTTACTGGGCATGAGGACAGACTTTAAAACTACCTTATCTCGCAAGGCGTCTTCTTCACAAATATGACTAATTACGTCTTATCTACATTATCTACATTTGGGCATCACAAATTTCTAATTTCACACTTCGCTATGTCAATAACACCCTGCCAACAAACTTCTATCATTAAAGTGGGGAATTTCTTCTACTGCTGACTGTTCTGTTTGCTTACTGCTTGAGTCCTTTCTTCATGTAGTTTCTGGTAGCAAAGTTTACCTTGAAGAGCGTCGCTTTACATGGCGCCAAGACTCTGTTCTAACTTTGATTACCTCTACTTTAGAATTGGAAAAAAAAATCTAGAATCTGTTATCTATACTGAAATTTCTGGATACCTTAGCCCCATATTCATAACGGGACACCGGTTACGTCCTTACCTTCTTCCATAAGTATCAAACAAATGCCTTTACATCCTAGAGCTGACTGTTAGCTTTGAATCAGATGTGAATAATAGCTCTCGGCTCTTGGAATATTTGCCAAAACGTCTACATATCACCAATATTTTGAAGGATTTAGGATCTGCCGATGACGCGAAGAAATAAATTATCAGGACAATTATGAACATCTCCGCAAGAACTACTTACTGCTTATTTTTCTGAAGAAATAAAAAATGGATATATCCATAATTGTGAAATTTTAACTAAATATTGCAATGGTTTACATTAGAGGACTTTGTTACTTTTTAGGTGAAAGATTAGTTAATTAAGACTAACTACAAGTTACCTGTTAAGAAAGACTTGCAATTGTACTTTAATGTGATAAGGAAATATATTGAGTTTACACTACTACTACTACTACTACTACTACTACTAATTACTACTACTACTACTAACTACTACTAACTACCACTACAAGTACTACTACTGCTAACTACTACTACTACTACTTCATAAATTTTGAATTCCAACCAAATTTTTATCCTCTCTCCTACTTCGTTACAATTTTTACCTTACAAACAAATCCACTCGGCAAAGGTTCAAGAGATTAATCCCAGCTGCCAGTGTTTAAAGAGGCAGGAATTCTGGATTTGGGTGACATAGGGAAAGAAATGTCAATTGAAGAAAGGAAGGAAGATTAAGATACCTTAGCCCCATATTCATAACGGGACACCGGTTACGTCCTTACCTTCTTCCATAAGTATCAAACAAATGCCTTTACATCCTAGAGCTGACTGTTAGCTTTGAATCAGATGTGAATAATAGCTCTCGGCTCTTGGAATATTTGCCAAAACGTCTACATATCACCAATATTTTGAAGGATTTAGGATCTGCCGATGACGCGAAGAAATAAATTATCAGGACAATTATGAACATCTCCGCAAGAACTACTTACTGCTTATTTTTCTGAAGAAATAAAAAATGGATATATCCATAATTGTGAAATTTTAACTAAATATTGCAATGGTTTACATTAGAGGACTTTGTTACTTTTTAGGTGAAAGATTAGTTAATTAAGACTAACTACAAGTTACCTGTTAAGAAAGACTTGCAATTGTACTTTAATGTGATAAGGAAATATATTGAGTTTACACTACTACTACTACTACTACTACTACTACTAATTACTACTACTACTACTAACTACTACTAACTACCACTACAAGTACTACTACTGCTAACTACTACTACTACTACTTCATAAATTTTGAATTCCAACCAAATTTTTATCCTCTCTCCTACTTCGTTACAATTTTTACCTTACAAACAAATCCACTCGGCAAAGGTTCAAGAGATTAATCCCAGCTGCCAGTGTTTAAAGAGGCAGGAATTCTGGATTTGGGTGACATAGGGAAAGAAATGTCAATTGAAGAAAGGAAGGAAGATTAAGAGCCTAATTACGGTTCCCGAGAATGTTTCACTTTGTGCATTTACTTGTTTAAGATCAGAATGCTCCTTTTTTCTTGGCTAGTAGAGTAAAACCATGATTCTGATCAACTATAAGGCCAAAACTACTTAATTCACACGCACTGCCATCATTTTACAAAACACTGATCATAATTTGTCAATAGCCAGCATGGACAATGACCAAACCATATCAGTCAATGTAGCAAAGTAACTATCTTTAACTTATAACTGTTTTATCAATATTGTAGGACGTTGATAATGTTTAGGACATTGCTACTTTAGTAACTGCAACACGATAAGCGTTATAATTCAGACTCAATGCTAGCACAGATTTCATAGTCTTGAAACTAATTCACTTCCTTGAGATTGATGTAAAACAGCAAACAAAGAGAGCTTTAAAAGCATCAATCTATGCTAACGTCATGTCTGTATGGCAGGGTAGACTTAAAAAAATAACCAGAAATCAAACGTTCGCATTTTTCCGACTTCATCTGGGCAGTGCGCCTTCTCCCTTGCCTCCCTTCGAAAAAAGTGGATAAGTCGTTTCTCCGTTGTGAACCTATGGTGGCAGTCTCAAGTGTTGTGACAAACGTTGATGGAGATGTCAACTCTGACCAGTACCAGTATGTTTGGCTTGAGCGCCAATCTTTACATCTATTTTGTAATTTAAAGCGGCCAGCACCTTAGAATTACAACAATTGAAATTTTTTACATTTTTGCATCCCTCAAGTGACGGTCAACGGGAAACAGATTAGTTATTTACGTTTCGCTGACAAATCGATTTTACCGCTGTTAACGAAGATGATTTACGATCTCTCACTGAAAGTGTTCATAGAATCGCTACAAAGTATGGGATAGAGATAAGTGCTGGAAAATGTTAGACTTCACTGCAAAAGAATAAGTCAAACTCAACCAACCGATTATGATATCAAACCAGGAACTAAGCAAGTGAACAATTTCAAATATCTCGGAAGCCAAAAAAACAGTGATTTACGATCTATCAACGAGAAAAAAGACCGTATTGGCATAGAAACATCTGCATTAGTAAAACTGACCACCATCTGGAAGAAAAGAGGTATCAAATTAAGGACAAAGCTAAGGTTTATGAGGGCAATTGTCCGATCAACCGCGCCATACGTAAAGAGAATTAATTCATTTGAGATGAAGTGCTTCAGAAAACGTCCAACAGATACAGCCCACATGACGAACTGAAGCATTATAGAAGGAGTTATGCAAAAAACTGGTAACCACGAAATACTTCTATCGACAATTAAAACAAGGAAACTACATTGGTTTGGACACGTTACACGACACAACAAAGAGTTAGAACTGGCTGACACCATCTTGCATCTCCAGGAAAGAGAGGAAGAGGGAGACCAAGGTTAACTTGGCTAACGAATATTGAAAATGGAGTCGCATGCCTCTGACCAAAAGCTATAAGAGCTGCTGTTGATCGTCAAAAATGGACGCCTGGGACGGATTCTGACGAAGTGCACCTATGGCCGCCTACCCATGGCTATGGAACATGATGATGATAATGATCCCTGAAAGGACCTCTTTAACTCACTGAGGTAATTGGTGCTGAGTAAGATGCCCACGGGCTGTGTACTCCTCTACACATAATTGGTTTGTGAATATAGAAAGGTTCTACTTGCAAAAGTAAACAAAAACATTATTACAATAAGCATTGGCAACATTGGCAGTTTTTGGATCGGTGTCATACACACCTCTCCAGTGCCAATTAGCAGAAATTCAGCTGTCTATCAAAATTGTATATCTGAAATGATGTCATAGTGATAATTTTACAGTAATAAAGAAATTTAGGTATAAAATACAAGTAACAACAAATTGCATTACGAAGTTTACATTGATGGCAACACTCTCTGCATCCATTTTGTTGTATACAGCACAAACTCGTAGTTTTGAATTGCAAGGGACATTTGATTTTGGCAGAATCTCAAATTTTAGCTCCAGCCCATTCATTTGTTGCTAATGTTCTCGAGCTACGCTATGTCATTTGTCATCATTCAGATGCTTCTTTAAAGTATAAGCCTAACACTACGATATTTTCACTATACCCAAGATTACCGTATTGCAAGCTGTAGTTATATGGGCTCCATCTTCCTTTCCTAGCTCTGTAATCTCTTTTTCATGTAGACAGGAGCTTTATCATGACATGAGTCGTATGCTTTTTTATGAGCTACGTTTCGTCTCTTTTTCATCTTTGTATTCCTAAAGATAGAAGAGTTTTCAAAGAAATAACAAGAATACTGTTTTTTAGTAACAAAGGGGCACATAAAGCACAAGACGGAAATCAGTATTCGCCAGAAATCTTTGCAATCATGTAAGTCTTGCTTATACAATGTGATTCTCCTCGAGAGTGGCATGTACTGAATAATCCATCTTGTGACGCCAAGTAAAATAATGATTGTTTTAATAATGTTGCAAAGGCTCGATTTTTAACCCATCTAGTGTTTTGGGGGCGGTTTTTATTAGGAAGCATAAGCATCACCTTTGAAGACAAACGAAATTGGTCGTTCCAAAATTGCTGTTTGTATAGTTCTTGCTCATTCACAAATATTCTTATCTCCTCTACTTTTCTTTGTTTTCTTCTGCCTAATCTTTTGTTTAGTTTTTCGTTTTGGCCAGTTCCTAACTCGCAATATTAATACAACTATGTTTGTTTGCAATAGAATTCTGACGCATCTACGTCATCAGTGTCAGACGAAAAGCGCAATAGATGACTCTATTACTTAAAACAACGTAGAGAGTTTGTACCATTGGAAAACCTTTAGCACAATAAAAAAATGAGAGCCCACCGTTAAATGATAATTTTGCTTATTGCATTAACATAAGGCTTATAAGTACTCCTGCTATTTGTCATTCATGTAGGAGTCATCAACATTTGTAGATTACGGTCTTAATGGACAGCAGCCTATCAAACACGGCTATGCAAAAAAAGACAGTAAATAGTATCTGTGAATACGAAAAACATACCCTGAAAACAACAGCTCGTTAGGATTTTCAGGATATTGTCTCGAACGCAAAATTTCAGTCATTTCTACTCGGTACCAGTTCTCTCTTATTGAAAATCAACTTGTACCTCGTTTTCTCCACAATTAATTCATGACTGCAACTCTGTAGTCACAAATCCCTGAATAAGGCGTTTTCCTGTCCAAAGCTAAGACTTACACCTTTACCCTAACGCACCAATACAGTAGCCTCAAAGTATTTTGTCTGTTTGAAGCGATTAAATATCAAAGCATTGGAAAGTTAAAAGAACTTACGGGACCACCGTGTTTAAATTTTTAACGATAACTTTCGGCGACTCAAATGTAGAGAGCAAAGCACGCTGAAATCACTTATTTGTTAATAAATAGCTCCCCAAGGTATGGTGAAGTTACTGTGATTTGATGAACCGCATGAATTCTTCACTCCCAAAATGCACAGTAAGGGAGACAAACAAGTTGAATAAGTCCTCGATATAGATTAAGGATGATCTCAAAACAATTAAAGCATCACAAAGGCCATTTTAGGATGTCTTTATCGCTTATTTGACTTTTAAAACTTCTTTAGGCTAAAACACAATAGCGGTGCAAATCCTATAAATCGTTGATAGCAAGGCTTTTCGTAAGAAATCGTTTCATTTCTTTATATTCATAATATAGCATTTTATCTTCTTTACAAGCTACACAAACGATGTTAGAACGACAACAAGCGATAGGAATTTTAATCAAATTTGCCACGGTATATTTAGCGAGGTGCACGTCAAAAGCTTTAAGAGATCAAAGCGTATGCATTACAAATAAAGTCTATTGCAAGTGAATCAGCAATTAAATGGCAAGTGAAAACTGCTGATTTTTGCTTAAAGGTTAAAATAGCTGCACAGCTGAACGCAAGGCCTCACGACCCGCGAGGGATCTAGGTCGAGTTTTCGACATGACGGTCTCATCATTTCGAAAATTGCCTTGAAGGCATTGTTCCTCGATGATGCTTTTTGCCACACTCGTAGATAGAGGTAGGTACTGCACTGAGGCTGTCTACATGGCATCCCAGATGCCCTTGGGCCATGGTGTTTTCATGTAAAACAAAATATATTGAGAACGTACTGCTTGTGGGGTATAAACCACGGCCCGTTGCCCCATTAGGAAGTATGATAGATGAAAAAGTAGAAAAGGGAGAGGGAATGAAAGTCCCAGCGAAGCAACCTGGAGGATACTAGAGAAAGATGAGGAGTCATTGAGTATACAGTCTTTAGGAAATGCATTAGGTGATACGTTCTGTGCATGCGACTGCCTTTAGTAGAATTGTTACTGGAATTTGAAGGCATGGTTATAGCTTATATAATTTTGTAAGTTAGCATATAAATAAAGTATGAATGAAGATGTTTAAGCCAAAGGAGCTATTACTAACCGATAAAAACCTCTACTTAGTAAGTTGTTGGCCAGTTAGATGTCGCCTTGAAAATTTGCGATATCACGCTAAAGACATGATTAGACGCTATTTTCGTCTGACACTTTCAGATTATGAATTATCAGAAACAAACGTATAGACTGTGGTAACTTTTTATAAGAAAATGGATTGAAAAAGCCAATTTTACAAGCAAGAAAGAAAAAGACAAAGACAAAATCAAAAAACCAAGCGTGATTGGAACAGTGAAAAAGTGACAAAGCAAACTTTTTCTGTCTATAAAGTCCTGGTTTGTTTGTTCAATTTAGACAGACTTCAATACACTTAGATGGAAGGACGATGTCAGCTATCCTAAAATGTTTTTTCCTTATACATTTGATGCATTTTGAAATTTCTAGTAAATGCTGGCCTATGGCAGAACCGCAAATTTTGAAGGCAATTTTTAAGTTTTGTACCACAAAAAGATTGTTCCAGTTAGATATAGAACCAGTCAGCGTGGTATGTACCGCAAAGAAAATACATTGCTTTTAGTTAAAGAGCTATCATTGACATGTCAAAAAATAACTCTTTCTTGGTAGAAGTGTTGTTACTTTTCGCTCGTTTTCATCTGACATATTAAAGGCTGTCAATGATCATCGTCAGATATTTTTCACTTCCAAATTTTCCTCAGGATGAATTCCATGCTAATCTGTGTTTATTTGTCAATGCCTCTCTTAAAATTAATTTAGAAAAAGGTTTAGATTAAGCTCAATCCTTATGTGAGGTTCAACGTTGCACATGTTGCATCATTAAATTGGAATTTTGTTGTGTATCATATCGTTTGAACTTTGCTTTATCAGCATCCTCAGCAGGGCATGAGCTCTAATTATTTCAGTTCTATACAACTTATCCCCCAAATAGGCGTCAATCATTTCATCCACTAAAGCTCTACCTACCAGTAATCATCTCAAGCTAGTTATTCGGTCCCTTTTTCTTGGGATTAATCTAAGCGGAATCTTTCAAGGGTGTTTAACGTTTGACTTCAGAAAAGTAAACAATAGGCATTTCTATAGTATTTGAGGCTCAGACTCGTTTTGATTTTCAAACAAGGGTAAACCAGTTAACTCTCATAATTAAGAATGGTTAAAGTCTCACGCGGCGATAATAAGCACGGTACAGAAATACTCCAAGCAGAAAAATTGTTTACTGTACTACGTATACTGTTCCGTGTACAAGCTAACTCGTTTCCTCTACTTTTATTGTTGTTTCTTCAATGTTCAAGTGACGTTTCCATCCTCAAACGATAAGGAGTAATTCACAAAATTGCAGTGCCATGGGGCTCACATAATTATAGAGTGAAATAAATTAAATTTATGAATTTATTGTCTTTTTTGAAGAAGATAACGTTCCATCCGCAAATTTTCTACCTACAAGGCCTTAGTAATGCGACAGAATGGGGAATACGTATAACAGAGGTGGCATATATTGCGAATGCAAAACAATTTTGAGCAAGCTCTTGTTGGGCGCTCATTCATTTGTTTGTTTGCCAAGGTTATTCTATCGTTTGGCATTTGATTTATTGCTTTATAAAGTCTTGTCCTCAGGACCTCTTGTCCCCTTTCAAATATGACAAAGGGTCCTGGGGACAAAAGAATGACTGTAACGCTATTTTATCTTTCAATCCTTAGTGCCATTGGTAATTACAAAGAATAGATATTGTGAAATGTCATAGATACTGCTTGTCATTTTCTTGTTTTAATTTAAATGTTTTGTAGCCAATAGACTTCCTTGCAATTATGAATGGCTTTTGTTGTTTACGCACAAAGCCCGGTTTATCCTATCATAACAATATTTTATTATCACTTTAAGACTTAGAGTGAGAATTGCGAGAAATCGAGAGGAGTTGTAAACTTAAGATATGTCTTCCTATAAACACAAATCTCGAGCACAGAGAAGGAACAAGAAAGAAAGGCGAGATAAGAAACAATCGAAGGGTCTCGCATATCATTTCAAGTTGGAGTAAGGAAAGTTATTTCATGAAATAGATAGTGAGTCTACAAGGAGAAATCTCACTGTGAACAAAAATGTCCTATTAAGCAATCAAGTTGATGCTGAGATAGAAATGCTTGATACTGAAGAAGAAACCAATGTTGAAGAAGAAAATATATTGTGTACAAAGGAACTACCACCACTATTTGATCTTGGAAATTTGAGTGTGCTGCCAAAGACAGGTCAGCTTGGAGATATGATAAGGGCAGGACCAGTTTCATCCCCAAAGTGATAGTAATGGCCACAAATACCCACGCTCTGTCCTTCTTTGTAAGCACAAGAGCGGAGAAATGAGTGAAAGAAAATGCCTTGTATTTAGTCCTACAAAAGAGGCACTGTATTGTTTGCCATGCAGACTTTTTTCTCATATCATAAACAAGCTTTTGAAATCAGCGCTAGCTGCATCTGGAGATGGGATGAAAATACCAAATAGAAGAAATTATTCCAGACGTAGAATACCAGAACATGATCCATGGATAGTGCTATTCATTTTGGCGATAATTTAGGACATGTTTGGAAACAAGAGGGAGTATTGGCATGATGTTTGAAGATAGGATGCGGTCTAAAATAGAGCAATGGAAAAAACTTCTCATCGGGATAATTAATGTCACCTTGTTCTTCGGAGTGAGGAGTCTTCCATTTTGCGGGCCCTTGGTTCAAATCGCAGATGCGCATAACAGGCGTTTCCTTGGAATCTTTTGTCTCGGTGTAATGCAGTTTTTCAGGAGCATATTTCTCAGCAGTAAGTAAAGGCATCTCAGCACAGTGGTAACAGGCTACAAGTACATTATCTTTGACCACAGTCACGAAATGAATTCATCAAGGCTGGTACTGCTAGAGTTAAGTCGTGTATTATCAAAGAACAAGACATGGCAAAGCATTTTTCGATCTTGGTAGACGGAACTTTCGATTCCAGTCAAAAAGAACAGACTACATTCACTTTACTGATATTGTAGAAGGGAAGATGATGTCTTATTTATTCAAGAATGTTTCCTAAAGTTTGTCAATTGCTGCAACAAAACTGGAGCTTATATTTCTCCTTTGATCCTGGAAACTTTGGAAAAAATGGAATTTCTACTAGTGACTGTCGTGGTCATGGGTAAGACAATGAAGCAAATATGTCTAGGATATACAATTAAATTCAAAAGTATATTGAGGCAGTCAATCCGCGTTTATTCTCCCGTACTTGTCATTCCCTCAATCTCTGTGGAGCAGATTCTGCAGAGTCATGCACAGAAGCTGTAACATTTTTTGGCATTATTCAGACTGTGAAAAACCGCTTCTCATCCAGCACTCACCAATGGAAGATACTGTAAACTAACGTTGGATCTTCAGTGTATGATTTATGCGGAACCAGATGGACAAACCGTGTTGATATGTGTTCGGCCTTTTGCTGCCCATCTCCCAGGCTGCACTTCAGGAGCTCTTCACACTTAAGCTTACGCCACAAACCACGAACGATGTCAATGGTGAGATCAGTTATGCATCTTCCTTTGATTACATTTTGGTGTCAGCAATTTGACTAGAATTTCTTGTGGCCATTGATGAAAGGAACCAGATAATTCAGGCAAGGAAAGGATCTATAGATGTGGACGTCTCCAGTCTCTGCAGTCTTGATTTAGAGCTGAAGGAGCTCCATCAAAAATGACCACATATTTTTTATGAGAGTGTTCATTGAGCAAGACCAACGTTTCTACAGAATTTCCATCAAAATGGAAAAATAAGCGACAATACTCATTGAAGGTGAAGATAGCCAAGCAGCCATTTTGAGAATGCTTTTAACTGTGAAGTGTTTCATGTTAAATTTGGATTCAGTAATCGGAGGAATAAAAGCGCGTTACGAAGCAGCATAAACATAAATGCTCTTCTCATTCACGTGGTACTATCAAGTGACGAGTTTCATGATGCATGTAGTGTATTTAGCGAAATGTATGCAAGTGACGTCAACTTAATGGTCCCAGAGGAAGAGGTTTTGCACCTGAAAAGAGAAAAAAATTTTTACAATGTCTGCACATTTAGCAAGCACAAACTGATGAAGAACTTCATGCGAAGTACTATTACCCAGGATAGACTGTTTGATCTTGCACTGCTAAGTATTTCAAATTTCAAAAACAGTTAATTTTAAAGACGTTATTAACGACTTTGCAAACTAAACCCAAAAAGTATCTTTTTATGTTTTATTTAAGCTTTTATTGCGATTGGCTATGCTTATGCAACGTAATATTAACTGATTTCGTCATTTGATTCAGTCGTTAATTGATTCAGTTGGGAGAGCTTAATGATATTTTAGTGAGGCTGCGGCCTCCTCTGGCTCCTGCGCCGTCACTCTAGCGCAAGTGTCCGTGTTATTTATAGCCTCAGGGCCGGAGCTGACTCCCGACGAGCCTGTGAAGAAGAAATAATTGGGAAGTAACTGCAGATAATGTTATTGATTAAATATGTTGGACTCTTATTGTGGATATTGGTTTCCTGGTACCTTAAATACTGTGAGGATTATGGCTCAATGTCGGTTACACTCCTGTTACTTTTTAATTGAGATTACGTTGTTTGGGGCACCATTGATTTCCCTAACAAACATTTTCACCAAGAATGCTCAAATACACAGTTGCGATCTTGCTGATACTTACCATTAGTTAAGTCCTTACCAGAATCCTTTCAGACAATTCATGTTTGATGTGATTGATCTTTCTTTATGGGATGTGGTAGTTTTTCCTAGAATGTTTGACTAAGCTTGGTTCGATTGAATGACTATCTAGGTCGTCATCAAGCAATTTTATCGGGGAGGAGACAGTGAAAGTCATTAATCTCAAGGGATGCAATGCCCGTCCCCTTTAAGGTCAGTGTTGTGAGTACATTGTGACCACGTTTTCACGCTGATTAAAACCTCTGTGTCTATTACCATTATTCTGGGATGGATTAAAAAGAAAGTGAACACGATTTTCGTTCACCATATTTTAATCAATTGTCGCGCAGCAGCGGTGCCCATATCAAACATGTCTGAGTAAACACTTCACTCGACAATTAATGCAAATTGTATAGAGCAAAATTAGACTGACCATCCAATCTCGTAACAGGCCAGTGTACGCCATCGACAATCTGTTGGCTCTGAGACGGTCGTTCCAGCAGTGCTGGCTCTTAGTGCCGACGAAGGCTCTGTCGCGCTAAAAGCCCGTGAAACGACACAGCAGGAAGAAGAATGGTAAGCTCCTTCTCCCGACAGCTCCAAAGAAGGCCGTGAACCTACAAGCATTCCCTGAATGTCGTCGATATAAACAACAGTCGTGGAGTGGTGTGAAGCAATTGGTCTTCACCCTATGCGGAGCCGGACTCCTCCACCAGCGGCCATTATTCGGGGTCTAGAAGATGCTTTGCAATAACTACAACAACAATCGACCATCCACCTTGTTGTCTGTGGACTGAAAGACGTATCATCTACCGGTTGTGCTTGCTTTTTATCCTTTCTGGTGATAGAAAATGCTTACTTTATAGCTAATAAAGGTTTAAAATTGAGGATGTCTTTCTCCAACGTAGTAACTGTATACGACCTTCCTTTTTCTAAGACAGTATTGGTATACGCACTTATTAATGTCACACTGTAAGGACATGCCCTCTTTATTCTGCAACAAAGTACAGGTATCCACACTTTCATGTAGGAAATAGTTTACCTTCTGTGACGAAGTAATGTATCCGCACTTTAACGTAGGACATCATGGAAGTGTGTGCACTTTCATTTAGGACATAGTGCAGCTGCGCGCGCTTTGATCTAAGACTGGGACATTGTTCAAATTTTCATACTAATTATTTCAAAATGGTTAAACATGCAAATTTCCTTCAACCTTGACAACTTTTGCATCAGGACAGCAGTCACAAAGCCTCGATGTACTTGATGAGTATTACTACTTCATATGTGTACTCTCTTTTCGTGATCTGACAAAGTCTACTGGTTTTCCACGTCTGTGAGCAATGCTTCTACAGGTCAATTTTCTATATCTAATGGGCCATCCCGCTCAATTCTGCCTCTGCTATTTCAATGAAGGTTTTTTAGTAGACTTACATGTTTTTCTTTCCGTATCAACGAGTGCCTTAGTTTTAATCAAGAGTACTACTCTTGATAATATCTACACAATCATCTTTATTCCAATTACTTGGCTTCTCGATGTCATTTCCGTTTTTATCTTCTGTGGTACTTGCTGCCAGCTCCTGTTTCCTACTTATATTTCCCTACTGTGCAACATTTTAAACGCCTTTTTTAATTTTTACTGGCTTTCATACAAGATCATAACTTCCAAATTTGTCAGTCAATGTTTGCAGCAGTGATGTTCAGGATAAGCAACATCCTTTCACACATCACGTTGCTGTACTTTGTGTTTTTATATAAAATATCAAAGAAGTATAAACTTTTTTCCTCTACTAGGAGTCACCTGATACAATTCCAGAAGACTATTGAAGGCTAGAGGTTGCATTTCTTGCACCTTTATTGTTTTGGTGTGCTGGAAAAGGAATTGAAGTCGTAACTGTTCTTGATTAGTTGTATTTTTGTTTATTTTGGGTTGTTTTGGTGGAAAATTTAGACACCCTAGCAGATTTTCTTTCATACTGCATAGCATATAGAAAAGTTTGAAGTCCTTTCCCAATCAATGTCTTGCTTTTTGTTAAAATAATCCTGCACTTCTTCCTTAGTCAGGTCTTAGCATACATTGAACAAGATATCACATAGCCTTGACGCACACCACGACCGATTTAATATCCATTCTTCCAGTCTACGCCTGGCTCTTTATAGGGCTGGTAATAGAGCGTATTTGTAGTAATTACCCTATTACTATGCAGCATGTGATAATTTAAATACGGTAGCAAGAGATAACCGCATGATAGCATGGTAGGATCTGACGATTTTCGAATGAATTTGCTTGTTCATATTGACTGTTGAAACTTTTGAAACCTTGTAAAAGTACGTCCCTTGCCTGTTATTGTGCCCTAACCCTATCTTTAGCCTTTGTGCTGTCTCAACCTTGCTTATTTCTCACTCTTGGCTTCACTGTTTAATTTCTTCCTCTCGGAATATCAGTGTGTCAATGTTTAGTAGACCCACGTAATTGTGTAAAGATAAGTGGAAATGATGGTCAATCATTTCTCAAAAACACTTTGGTCTTTTATTCACAACACAGTAACTAAGTAACATGAGAAGAAATTCGTTGGCATACCAAATTCAGTTTTTCAACGTATAATCAATGTTGCAAAAGGCAAAAGAATATCTGACTTTGATTGTCAATTCGTAACAACAGATGCACATTCCTTTAGTGCTAGGTGAACTTTGACTACTCCAAAGCGACAGAAAAAGAATTGTATGAATTAATCCTTCGGTCTCAGTGCTGCGCCATTTTAAAAGTCTAGTCGGTAAAGCTTTGGATTAGGCGCTGCCATTCTCATGATCATACATTTACGAAAATTAAGCAGTAAATAACCGATAGAGACAAGCCGTTGTAAGAGTCAGACGTAGCTTCCACAAACATTTTTGTTCTATAAGATACACGGTGTGATAGGGGAATTACAATTTAAGGACATTGGGAAGCTTTGAAGTGATTTTGATGCAAGCAATCGGTTTTGGCCTTATCCCGTTTTCTTTGCTGAAATATTTTGTCGTTGGAATTAGAGGAGAGCGTTTATTGAGTCAAGTTTCTGAAGTGTATAACTAAATCCAATGATCTGCGGAGCCTCAGTACAATTCCGAGTTGCTTAAGATTTTGGACATAAAAACAAAGCTATCATATGATTCCTCCTTCTAAGGTCTCTGCTGGAGGTAAAATTGGAAGTATTTTGCGGGAACAACCAAGTCTGACCTTTCTACTTTCTATTATATAGCTAAGGTTGAGTCAGTTATGACAAGAAGTGAATAGAATATATGTTAATCCGCGATTTACGACAGTAGTTCTGTTTGATCGGCAGTGACTAATAGCATAAAATCTTCCATTGTTCTGATGGAGCGTGATTTATCTTCCTGTCTAACAACAGAGGGCCAGATTCATATAAAGCCATAACCACGATTTGTGAGATAAAAATCTATACGGTATCTAGAAGTTTATAAGGGACATATCGCAAATTTACGTTCCCTCACGTACCATCATGGCTATGCAGGGCTTCAAGAAGGAAAGGACCAGACTGAAAATGTTGGTCGTTTTCCAAACCGGTATATTCTTAATAGGTTAAAAATATACGTTATAACCCCTCTGGTTTATATTTATAACTGCGGCTGTGGTGTACGCCTAAACCAAATGGTACGTGAATAAGATCGGGGAAATTCAGGTTAAAACTCATTCCTTCAGATTAGTAAACTCATTTCATTTGTTATTTTGGGTAAAAGCGTCAATTATCGTAGAAAAGTGAAAACTCTGTACTCTATGGCTTAAATTTCAGTGTTAAAAACTCTATAAGCAAAAATGTCATTGAAAATTAATTTCGCAAATTGTTAATGACGCTTAATTATGTTATCAAAGAAAGTAATCTCATACATAAAAAATCCAGAGATATTCGTCCAACCTTTTGCAAGAATCTTGGTCAATTTGGAGACCATTGATAGCTGACTCAGCTACACTCCTTTGCTTTTAGCCTGATATGCGTACTGGGTGCATGGTTTCAATGTTTGTAATTGTTGACTAGATGGAGCTTCCTATTTTTGGAGAACCGAATCGAGAACTGAGAGTTGCTTACTCAACTTTGACATCAAGAAATATCGGAACAATATGATTATAGGATGTCATAGAGCATGGGGGTCAGCTATTTGTAAATCACCTACTGCACTCGAACAATTATCGCTTGAACCAAAAACAACTACCTCTGAATTTTAAGGACGCTCCTGTATCCACTATATACAAGTGGAAGGGTACAAGAAATGGCCTTGGCAACCATTGTGGGATCTCTGCTCCTTGAATTTTAAGAAACGTGTTTGCCAAGATTCTTATAAGCAGACTGAAATACGTGTCATAAAGTGTCCTTCAAGTGTCCCTCTCTGTCTTACACGATACATACAATAGAAGGCTTTTGGACCTTGACAACTTTGCTATATTGTAATTGTCGATTTTTTCTGACACTTTAGACACAGTTGACCTGTGGGAAGTGCTCATAGTGTATAGTTGCCCTGACAAGTTTACAAACATGGTCAGACGTGTTTACAGCAAAATATCTCTTGAGGTTTCTACTGTTTCTTTCTCAGTTTCCATTGAGTCTAGCAGGTTTGTGTCTTGGCACCTACCTTGTTCACACTGTACCTTGATGGAGTACTGAAATATATTGCTATCAGAATGTTAGTACATTTGAACCCGATTGGGTAGCAGGCTCTCATCTCAGCTTGGCTTTGCAATGCTGCTTCGATAAAACTGCTCTGCGCGATGGAACTGATTAACGCAGATGAGATCCAGATCTGACTTGCCTTGAAACTGGCAGTAGTTGTGATTGTAAAAGGTTTTCTTCTATCAGCTTAGCTCCGATGGGTTGGACAAGTTTTTTAAATGTCTGATGACCTACTACGCGGAAAAGTTAAGTATCGCGGCCAGCAGCATTGGGATAGAGGTTTCCTAAAGCGCCACGCTATTGTACTGAGATTGACAGTGATACGATGTAGCACCAAGCCTTATACAGACCAGGACGACTTGACGTATTTTTGTCTATCAACTTATTTTGAGTATTGCTTCATCCCCCGTCCCATTTCTTTCATTAATATCATTTGCCAGCGCTCATATCGATCTATAGCTGCTCTAGCAGCACGACTTTAGAAGTCTGCGAAATGTGGTATTGTAGGAGGATGGTTTGAAAGACAAAACAGGAGAGGAAGACCCAGAAGTAAAATGTTAAAATCAGTGAAGGAAGGGAACTTGAACTTGCTCAGTTCAAGAGGAGGGCTCACACCAAATCGTTATAAGTAACGAACCTGCTACGTAGATCACTTGAAGAAGCACGATAAACAAGGACTTGAACCCAAAACCTGTTATATTCCTTTGCTATAATTACAGTTAAAGAATTAAATTGCCGTTCTTTATAATTTCATATCTCTAGTTTAATATACTGTCTTGCAAAGTAAAAGTCTATTCTCTCCAAGGAACAGTTGCTTGATGGTTGTCGGCCTCCTGGTCACAACATTTGTTTTATTTTTTTTGGTCTGCACCTTGAGGTTTTTACGCCAGCATCGTCCATGCTTTGACCATGTATTAGGCAATTGCAATATCGAAACAAGTCACAGTCCCTTCCCATACGATTACGTGGTTATGGCAATGTACATCTCCGCTTCCTTAGCCACACTGCTGTGCAACCACATAAATACCACAGTAGGGGATTGTCCCACTCGCTGCACTGTATGTTTAATTCCATAATGTTTTCCTTAAGTGCTGATGGTTACGTAGGGGACTTCTGAATCTTTTGTATGAGCTGGTCATGGATTCAAACCTACAAACGTACACATGTAATGTGAGCACACTACGATCATGCTATTTTGACAGTTGCAATGAGAGCAGGAGATGCTCTCACTATGACAAATCAAGGCATAATAAATTCAACGGGATATAGGAATCATACGGAGGCACTACTTTCCATTATTACTCAGTCTATTGTGTCGAAATATTAGTAAGCATATATGGAGATCAAAATTGCGGAATATATTACTTTATTCATCATGGGCAGTCACTGTCTGTCCACTGTCGGGCAAAGGCCTCGACATGCTGCCGTCACCATCGCATTTCTTGCCCCATCTGGTTCCAGTTTGGACCTCCCCAGTAAGCATCAATCTCGTCTCTCCCCCTCTTTCTCTGTCTCCCCCTCTTTCTTCTTCCCACTCTTGGTGTCCCTTCAGTCGTTGCTGTTGTCCATCTGCCATCTTTCTCTCTTGCGACAAGACCAGCCCCCTACGTTATTGGAGAGCCAAAAAAAGTAAAAACATTAAGGAGGAGACTCTTTGAATTTTAGCGCTTACCTTTGAGCAGATGTTATCTTATTGTACGGTTTAACAGGACAACGGATAACTACATCATAATCACAGCTGCAAGGAGTAAATGGAAACTGAAATGTGAGACATGAAAATAAAAGCAAAAATTTAATACATCTTGTCATGACTTTCAGAAATATACTAGACAAGAACAAAAGGAATTATTGTGTTGCTTAACACAAACTTTGAGATTTTCCTCAGTTTTCCTTTTACCTCAGTGATATCGATGCGGCGGGTTTCTACTCAAATTGCAATACTCCCTATAATTTAATCAGTGACAAATTGCGAAAGAGTGAGACGACGACCGGACAGGACAGGGAATCAAAAAGGTGGTGTTATGTTTTTGCAATGTGTATCGCAATAAGCAGCTTTTCCTTACCGAGTATTGACTGTGTTGCATCATATTAAGCTCCGACATAACTTTGTAAAGCAATTTAATTCCATGGCTGTCTTAATCAGACTTTTATCTCGAAGCCCTCATTATACTATTACCCGTAAGAGGCGCCAAGACAAGTTGCTCTAATGGAAAGTCCAAGTTGCTCCAATTATCCGAAAATGACTGCCAAAACATGCGATTCTGTCATAGGTCAACGTTTACTAGAAAATTCAGAATGCGCCAAAATGTATAAGGACGAGAATTTTCGGATAATTGGCACAGTTAGATCGTCCT
>JANTCA010046724.1:0-18658 GCA_024741275.1 Chironex yamaguchii
CGCAAATTTTCAAGGCGATTTTCAAGTTTTGTACCACAAAAAGATTGTACAGGCAAATTAAATCATAAAATGGGAAAATAATGCTTTCTTTTAATGCAACTAAAGTTAGGAACGGCTGTTAACGACCCAACGACAAGAAATAAGAATCTTTAGTCCAGAGTCAAATGCTGCCCTCTTCAAACGACAAATGCAATACAATTAATGCGGAGGCAGAGCGACTCTTTCTGACACTCAAAGCTGATTCTGCTTGATCTAAATTATTCTGCCGCACAATAAGAGAGAGATTTGATTTGAGCCTTACATTCCGGCATGAACAGAATGCTTGAGTTCAACAGTTAAGTGCTGTTTACACAGTGTATAATCGAAAGGATCTTAAGTTGCAATTCGACCGCCCTCTCAAACACAAAAAGGTGACAGCCACCAATTTGACACCGACAAGGCATTAGCTAGAACAGAGTTATTGTTCTATAGCATGGTTAAGACCTTGTACAGTATAACAACATATAGCGGATGGATTGAATTCACTTCATTCCAAAAATGAAGTGCTTTAGACCTAGTATGTGACCAGTCAGACGTAAAATTTGCGTCTTTACACTTTTAGAAGGAGACTACGTTATGTTGTGTGACCAGGGAAAACAAAGTGGCAGGCACGAATCACAGGGTCCGGGGTGTCAACCCCATTAACATTTTTGGAATCATATCCTTTGCTTTGGCTTGGAATGCATATCCCAATATCTTGCTTGCCACTACAGATAAAAAACTTTGATAATTTCGTGACAGTCATTCTGTAAAAGAAAGCGTTGAGGGAATTCTGAGGACAAATCATTTGCCAAAGGTGTGTGATGGTGGTGGTTGGGGTGAGGGGTAATTACTCCCTCATACCTTCCACGCCACTGGAGTACGTTTCACCTTCAATTCTCCTACTTCCAATGCAATGCACCAATTGACCAATGCGGAAGAAACAAACCGAACACTTAGAATAAAGGGCAAAGAAAAAAGACTAAAGAAAAACACACACGAGTAAATCTATGATTGTGACCACCAGAGATTCGAACCAACGTCTTACGAGTGCAAATCTGACGAATAAGGAAAACTAGAAACAAAGAAACAATTGCAAAACGTATGGACCGGTTATGACTAGTCAAACTACTGCAGCCAAACGCATAATTTCTTCCGCTTTAGAAAGGGCTACTCTTACGCTCCTCAACATGACGTTAGAATGAGGACCTTAGCCACAGTGACTACGGCAACAAATTAATCAATGTACTTCGTAGGACAAAATAGGCTTCTTTTCAGGCGCTGGCCGATTGACGAGACATATTACTTAGCTTAAGGGCGTCCACAATCACTAAAGTTGTTGACTTCTCATTCTGTCGCATGACTAAGACCCTATAAGTCGAAAATTCGCGGATAGATAGTTTTCTTCTCCAAAGGGCGGTTAAGTTAAAAAGTTATATTTTATTGGCTACTGTCGTCTATTGCTGACAGAACTTTTGCCGGCTTGCATTAGTACATATTACTTGATTATAACAACCAATCTCCAAGCCGTATCACTTATGCACCCGGCTACGCTATTTCACAGCACTGTATTTGTACGCTTATAGGTCGTGACATTTATTGTGACGACAACAGAACTAAATAAAACGAGACGAAGCCAGAGAGGTTTATCGTACTTTCCAAAAGTTGATAAATAGAATCAAGCAATAAATTCTAAGACATAACCGCATAAGCTGTGAAAGCATTAGCCTTCGACCCGTGACTAGGCAAAAAGACAATATAGGGTAACATATGCTTAGCAATCCATCTTGTGCGGGAATTCCAGCAACGAATTCATACTGTTGTTGCTAAAGCTTCTAAAGTTCTACATTCCATCTTACGTGTTTCGAACATGTTGACCCAGAGATCTAAACAAAAAGGAATTCATTGTTCCACCATACTGATTAAGCTAATCCTTACCAGTCTATGAATTCTCTCCTCACCTTTCCTTCGCTCAGTTTAATTTTGTCGCCTATTTTCAGTTTGCTATGCCCAAATCTTTATTGGCATTTTTCCTATTATTCAAATACCTTAAAATTAAGGCATTCTGTCCTATGTATGTGATTATTGCCTGACGAAACGCTACTCGTTTACTCAGCTCTGGAACATCTGCAAAATGATAGGAACCAGACGTTCATAATGTAAACACTCAACAAAACAGTGCAGGTGGAATCACGATTATGTATACTTTGCCACTTGGTATATTGAGAGTGCATTACGTGTAAAAATTCCAAGCCTACAAAAGATATATTAAGCTGTGATCACATTGAAGCCCACGTGACTATAGACATTCATATACGTCAAAAGACAGTCAAGATTCTCTGCTGTTTCCTGAGCTGTCTTGCTTTTCCATATCTACGTTTTTATTAATGTGATGTACAGGCATCAAGGCGGAGAAAAAAATTTCTGCTATTCGAACTGAGCTATGCTGTAACACTGGTGGGTAGAATGGGAGTACATAGATCACTGGCTTTGTTATTATGTCACTTGTTACTAGCTTTCATGTACGCCGGGACTAAGAAAATCATGCCAAAGTATCGAAAGGCACATGAGAATAACTATCGCGTAAGTGAAATCCTACCACGAATCTCGCCTAGTCATATAGGAGACGAAAAGCGCCTTCATTTAGTGCCATGGACCATTCACACTCTTAGAACGTTGAATATCGAGCCACCAATTTTCGAAATTGATAACTTTCTTTCAGACTATGAATGCGATTATCTCATTAACTATGCCAAACAAGAAGGACTGAGAAACAGTACAACAGACTACAGTAGTTTGGAACTCACTGATGAGGTTCTTAAGGATTCCCAACTGTCTAACTTCTGGTATTGGGATAGCGACAGGAATGGCGTTATAACAACCGCTGAAAGTCGCCACGTCTGGCAAACAATATTTGGTTATCTACCTGACATAGACGGAGAAAAGACATCATTGGAGGAAATTGGAATTGACCCCAACGGCGATGGGATGTCAACTGAACAAGAATTCAGGAACCTTACCATTCAAAGTATCATCAATTATTTGAATCAAACAACGGATAAAGAGGCTATAGCTGCTGTCCGAAGAAGTACACAAGCTTGGTTGGATTGCTCGCATGAGAGCCAAAGTGAAATATTAAGAGGAATAGAACAACGTGAGGCTCGGCTGACTGGGCTGCCTCTAGAGATGGTGCAGTTCACGGAGGCAATGCAGATTGTCAAATACAATCCAGGTGACCACTACACATGCCATCTCGATAGCACATCTGCGGAGTTTGAGAAGGGAGAATGCTGCCATTTGCGCCATGACCCTTCATGCAAAGTTTGTCGCTATTTAACTATCTTGTATTATTTGAACGATGTCAAAAGTGGCGGAGAAACTGCCTTTCCAATTGCAGGTTCAAATAAGCGGGAGATCGTATGGACACAAGGCTCTGCCAATCTTTGTGATTTGTCTAAAAACTGTCATCTAGCTAACTTACAAATTGTACCGAAAAAAGGCAAAGTTGTCTTTTGGTACAACCATTTTCGAAATTCAACAACTCAGTGGCTCGGAGATATAGACAGTCTTTCATTTCATGGTGGATGCCAGGTCCTTGAGGGAGAAAAATGGATTGCAAATCATTGGATCGATGTCAGTTATGATCGAATAAAAGATGAACAAAACTGGCTAGCTAATAAATTCTACTATCTTTAATAAAAAATTCTCGGTTAGCTTACGGGTTTTACCATCTGATATCATATTTGCTATCATCGTTCGCGCAGAAAAAGACAAGATTATTGTCTCGGCAGTTAGCACACTGCAAATTCAGGTAATTAACTTTTTCGTTAACTTCTAATATGAAAATGTAAAATGTCTATTACTGTTAAAATAACAGTGATATCATTTAAAGGAAAAATTGTTTTAATATTCAGCGTCACACCATTTAGCTTTTAGCTACAAGCCGCTAAAAAGCACTTTGATTTAATTTACTTTAAATTGTAATACAGTGTACCTGCATTTATTAAGCAATAAATATTACCAAGGTGCTGCCTTATACCATGCAGGTGACACATATGCAATACACGCAAATTTAATGGAGCTACTCGAGACTTGAGCAAACACAGTCCCACCTAATTTCAGTTGTGGTGTTACAAATGACAACGTAGTCTATAAAAAGGTATAGGATCAATGTTTTAGTCGATCAGTAGAATGCAGCCAAATAGAACTAGGAATTCTAAGTTAACCTTACAGAGCCAGATAGAAATGTTCTGTCATCAAAATTATGATCCACAAGGAATCAATGATGCGTCATAGTGAGGAAAAGTACGGACTTTATTATATAAGATTTTTCTGTAAAGGAGGGGCTAAGTGTAAACTTCTGTCCTTCATTATTCCCACTGTCCTGACCAATAATTGAATCTGTGAAGACATTAGTCGAATGTATCCATCTAAATTCCATTTATTACCTCTGCCAAGGACGTATTGTTTTCGGCTTTGTGTTTATCTATCTGTCAGCAGAAATACGCAAAAACTACCGGACGGATCCTCGCGAAAAAATCAGAAGATCATTCGTGATTCAAGTGAGATCCCATTAAATTTTGGGATCGATCGATCACCGTCTAGATACAGAAAAATCACAAAAAATCGCAAAAGTCCTATCTCTCGTCATCTCTGTCTTTCAATATTTGGCCGACAAGAAAGTGGCTTTGTGGGATAATAGATGGTAGTATGCTACGTCATCCGGTTCGTCATGACGTCAAAATTTGATCATTAAATGTTTGCTGTGATCGAGATCAAATCCTAGATTCTGGATTTCTTTTGGGCAATGAAACCTTCACAGCGACAGGGAAAACACATGTTGTTTGAAAAATCATACTGTCTTGGCGTAGGTCTGCGCTCTTGGAGTGCTTCTAATCCAATTATATTATGCTTTATTCATTCCTCAATATGTTTATTTATAGTTATGTTTACTTTCTTCGCTTAATTATCTATTGAGTTATTAGTTCGCTAATTATTTGCCCAAAGATTTACTTACTGCTGAAATAGTTTGCTTATTCATTCATTTATTTCTTTATTGATTTACTTATATATTAATAATTGTGGTTTTCTACGTATTTTCCTCTTGTCTCAAATTCCTCTTTTCCTATTTTCTTTCCTCTTTTTCCTTCTGTCTTTCGTTCCTTTGTTGTTTCTATCTCTCGTTACGTAAGTATGCATGAAGTTTCCATTATCTATATAAATCTTCATCTCCCAATAGATCGATTTAATGTTTTCTACGTTTCTTTATAGACTGCATTCAGTTGTTCAGTGTGCGAAGCGACCATATATTACAATGTAAAGTTACGCAACTAAAATTTTACTCTGGCACACATAAACAGAGTTGTAAAGTGAGAACTCACGAAACAACTGTTTTTATAACTTATAAATTTTGATCGCTGATTTTCAGAAACTCACAAAAAATGGCAAATTTATAAAACTTAATTCTTATATTACGAAAAAATGCCTGAGGTATGGCAACTCGAATATTTAAGATTTCCAATTGAAACCACTGTGTTATCGGCTCATGAAATCATGAACCAGGCTAGCTAATACAGTGTTTTGATAGGAATTGAACTGACAATCGATCTGGCATATCTATAATTTGTTGCATATTTGCGTAAGATTGCACTTTTGGGGTTATTTTAAGACATATTCTCGAAATATGTGGTTTAAATCCAGAAATTCCAAAAAAGACTATCATGACGTCATCACTTGAGTACTCCATTGAACGAGAAAACTTTCTCTCTGATCTTATAAAAAGAAGCAGCTTATTCATTGAATGCATAAAAAACACAACTACAATGAAATTAAATATTAAATATTTGTCCTGTATGTTACATAGGACCACGTGTGGAAACCAAAATAGTCGAAATAAAGATACATGCCGTCCTACGTTACATTAAAGAGTAACTCGATTTATAGTATATGCAGAGAACTATCTGATATTTTAACAAGAGGAGATAACCAGCTGCGTAAAATGATAAACCGGAGACTACAATAAATTCTCTAAGCTGCACTAGGCAATGGGCTGATTGTGACCCAGTCAGTCTAAGGATGTCAATACAGCGACTATTTAGTCTTGAAAATAGCTTTCTGGGTTTTCAGTTCTCAATTGATAATATGTGTTTCAGCCACATTTGATAGTGCTTCAAGCAAAATTGAGTTTGACGTGAACATTTTTTCCGATCTTGAAAAGGAACTAAAAGGTGGCGGAGATAAATCCAGCTGCTACAGCCTATCACACATCAAATTTGATTAGTAAAAGCGATCCATTTCAGATCTATACATTATGCATAGCACAGATTTCATTTTACTTACACAGACACGTTTACCGGCAACAATGTCAAAACGACCTCAACTTTTGAGAATGGCGTACGTTAGCGAAAAAGTAAACGTTATTACGGGTAAGCTTCGAATAAAAATAAAAAAATCAACCAGAAAATAGAAGCTACATGTCACGTTTTAGTTGCGCTAAAGTGAAGCCAACACAGATGTTACCAAACATCCTACTTTGGTTGGCTTTAACAACAACAAGTAGAGCATTAGACGTTGAGGATGTAGTAAACACTGTTGATGAAGATAACAGCAACACAACTCCAGTTTCTCATGTACTACCGAGAATTTCTCCGGCCAAAGTGGGCGAAGAGTGGGAAATTCAGCTGGTTCCATGGACAACACACACAGTGAAAGCGCTGAATGTATATCCACCAATTTTGGAGGTGTCTAATTTCCTCACAGATGTTGAGTGCAACTATTTAATCGATGTGGCAAAACAAGAGGGACTTCAAAATAGTAGGACTGTAGGTGAACAGTTAGAAATTACGGAGGAATCATTCCTATCCTCCCCACTTTCCGATTTTCATTATTGGGACTATAATACAGATAGTGTGATAACAGTGGATGAGTTGCAAGATATTTCTCAGAGGGCATTTGGTTTTGAAGTAGAACTAAGCCACACAAACTGGACATTAAGAAACACCGGTTTGGACAAAGATGGAGATGGTGTAGTGACTGAGGGAGAATTTAATAACCGTAATATAGAAACACTTGTCGACTTTTTCAATGCAAAAGAAAATTATAGTTCAGAGAAAAAAATCCGAGAAAGTATGCAGGCATGGATTCCACGATCAGTAGAAAGCCATGATGCAGTACTACGTACTATCGAAAAACGAGTCGCAGCGCTAACAAAGTTACCATTGAAAATGGTTCAATTTTCAGAGGAAATGCAGGTAGTTCAATACCGTCCTGGTGGTCACTATAACTGCCATCTTGACAGTGATCCAAAAAATGCAGAGAATTATCCTTGCTGCCACATTGAACCATATAAAGAGTGTCAAATATGCCGCTATATTACTGTTCTGTACTATCTTAACGATGTCAAAAGTGGTGGAGAAACTGCCTTTCCAATTGCAGGGTCGACTAGGGACGGGATCGCATGGACACAAGGCTCTGCCAATCTTTGTGATTTGTCTAAAAACTGTCATCTAGCTAACTTACAAATTGTACCGAAAAAAGGCAAAGTTGTCTTTTGGTACAACCATTTTCGAAATTCAACAACTCAGTGGCTCGGAGATATAGACAGTCTTTCATTTCATGGTGGATGCCAGGTCCTTGAGGGAGAAAAATGGATTGCAAATCATTGGATCGATGTCAGTTATGATCGAATAAAAGATGAACAAAACTGGAAGATGTTTACAAAACACAGTATTAGGAATGTGGACAAGAATTCCTGAACTAAACTTCTCCTGTGCGACATATTATGAGCCACCTGTAGCTATTGAAATAAAATAGAAACGTTACTGTGTAGTCTAATTTAAGAGTCATATCTGTAATTCCTTGATAACTGGTGGAACCCAAGGAAATACACAGTCTTGAGCAGGCTTTTGACCATGGGTTTTAGCGTATCACACAGTTGAAGCTAAAGTATTAATCCCAACCAGCTGTCTGCTGGATATCATTTCCACCAGGCAGCTAAGGGCCATGCTAAATTGGTCCGCACCAGTCAGTTGTGATGACCCAAATCTTTAAGTCGCTTGCTCAAGGTTCGTCTCTCCCATGTTCAAGGAACAGTTACTCGGAATTGCAGAATTTACAAACTATTTGTCCTAGAAACGACCGATTCTTCAGTGAATAAAAGCAGTCTGCGTACAATACATGTAGAAAAATATTTACATTTAAAATCAGATTTACTTTTCAAGAACAACCTAGAGCTCCGTTTCTTGAATTGTCTGCTATTACGTAAATAGAAAAGTAATGTCCAATTGGTTTTGTACTTCTTATAAAACTTTCGACGAGCCTTAAATCACTCATATTTAGGCGTTGGCCCAAGGAAACTTACAAGTTACTTGAAAGTTACTTGTCTCGACAAAACCAGCCCCTAATTCCTCTCTACATTTTATGTAACTAAATGTCTCTCCCTCTTTTATCAAAATCAGAGTCCCTATTACAGTAGTCATGTTAAATATTGTTCGATGAGTACAGCAATGTGATGTTTCTGATAAGCTTTTCTATTTTCAAAATCTAAGAAAAATAGCTGAACGGACGAAATAAATATCATAATGGTATCAAGAAGCAAGCCTTGTCGTCAAATTTAAACCACAGTCTGTTTTATAAAAGTCTGATAGTTAATTTGGAAATCGTAATCTGATATCGTATTTTAGCTTGATCAGTTATGTTTTGTCCACAGTGCTGGCATGATCTTTGGGTACAATTTGTACTGAGTAAATAATTTATGCTCTCGTGCATGGTAGGTAATCTTTGACGCCACAGTGCCAGCAGATCAAGTACGAGACAGTGTGAAGTACTGACGCTGATAAATGCGCAGTTATTGACCCTTGAAACGCAGCAAGTCCAAAGCCTGTTATCGGGTCTCACTTGATATGTTGTATTTTAAAAAACAAACACGAGCTATAACATATATTATATCCAGGAGCGTATACTGACAGACAAAAGGGCGCATTTTGTGTTCTGTGACGACCTATAACCAAATTGGCGTTAAAAGTTACATCAAATATGGAACATGGATCACTCTTTATTTGTAATCTTTCCTGAACTATACCTGTGGCATGAACAGATGTAAGATGATTGCGATCTCCTGCGCTTCGGGCAACACCTGATTTTTCCTTAAAGGGCGTCACTTGAGGGGGTATGGGGGCTGGCTCACCCCAAGCTATGAAAAAACTCTTTTTGCAGGGAAAAATCTACTTTTGCAGGGCAATTTTTCGTGGTTTGCAGGGTAACAATTATTTTTGCAGACCATTAGCCCCCCCCCTACCCAACTCATTACATGAAGTGTCGTCCCTATTTTTCTTCTACTCAACATCTCGATAGAAATGGTCGACAGATTCTTAGTCTTTAAACATCAATTGCCAACTTGTGTAATTCAGTGTGTGTTTGTTGGTAAACCCGCTTACAAGCTTGTCTATGATACCTACAATATATCTTAATTACAGATAGTCGCTGGAATACATTTAAAGTGAAGTGAATTCGTCATTCAGCACTGTCTTAAATAAGTAAGTATAATACTTTTTGATAAGAGAACAATTTAGTTCTGCCTTTACAAGAAGAGTGTTGGGAAATCCATTGCGCCATGAGTAACCATGCGTGGGCACACATTTGATTACCGCATTTAGAAAAAACAACACATGTTAAGAACTAACAAATTGTGAAATTTTACGCATTAGAAATTACCTAAGTAAAGGAGCGTGATAACAAGCTTGAGTCATAAGCTAATTTCTGCATTAAAACCCCAAATATAAAATTACTTGCATGTGTACAATAATTCAGTCTTGTATGTTGCTTGTATAAAGTTAGATGAAATAATTCAAGAGTAAATTTGTAAGGAGCAAAACTGCAAAGGATTGTCTATTCGTTTTCGTTGTATTTTTTCGTCGCATTATAAAAAGAATCAGAGGGGCTAAAATTCCCCAACAAAGAGTTGCTAATAGCTACGGTGGCCTAATCCTCAAAATCCGTTGACAGACTAATTAAAGTGATTATATTATAAACAGTCAGCATAAAGTTTTCATATACTGGAAAGCCTGGGGAACTATTGATCACCACCGAGTTTCCTATTCTAAGCCTGAAGAGTTGCCAAATTTTCCACTATGTAGATCTTTTTAAAACAAGTGTTTTGATTACCTGCTCAATCATCAAAATCCGTATTCAAATTTATTAGGGTTTCTTTATGAAAAAAGGAAACATGCTTTCAACTAACAATAATTTCTGTCGACATCGCAATGCTTTACGAGCGTTCATGAAGCGTGATGTAAAATGGTCTTAATGAAACCCTTTTTGTCATAAACTATGAAATCTGTGCTGGCTGGTATTGAACTATTTTATCAAACCCACATTTTCGTCACAAGAATGACAACCGTAAGTGGTCTGTTTCACCGCTCCTCCCCTAATACACACGCCATATTGAAAAAACAAACTGATAATCATTGGTATCATTTCATCGTGTAATGCTGTGCAACCACAATTTCTTTCAGCGAGAACGTAGATTATCCCAATATCAAGTGCTTATAAACAAAATATCTGAAGACATAGCAAAAAGAACAACTGGAACATTGTTTATTTCTTCCTAGGTCGAAATCACTTTTCGGATTCCTTTCAATATACTTGTTTTGAGAATGTCCCTTTGTACCTATTTAATTTCCTTCCTTAATTCATTAATATTTTACTATACGGAGATGTTTCAATGCAAGCAGAAGACCACTTCTTATCAATACTGTTTCCAAATTTCCCCTTCACATTAGTTTTACTGTCTCTGATTTTCGACATTTAATCTGAAATGTTCATGAAATGTTCTCTGGGCTTGAAGAACATTGGTTAGAGGCTATTTCATCGCCATTGTCAAATTTAGAACTGGGTCCAGACTGGGCAGAGACATCTCGTTAAATTTTTCTCAGCTGCACAAGCTGACGTCACTTTTTGGCATGAAGCTCTTTTCGCCTATTAAAATATTAAACCTTCTGACTTATTTTTCCATGAATCGTGATAGCATCTCTTTAAAAGGGAACAATCCACTTATAAGGACGTGACGAGAAAATTCCAACAACTGGTGGGTTCGACCCAGGACTCGATGTTTCATAAGACTAATGACTCTCAAAAGTGTACGACTATTGCTTTAACTGTCCATACTGGTTAACTCAGTAAAACGATGTTCACAAGAGATGTTTATCCTTCGACTTTCTTCTCCATTATCATGTCGTAACAGTCAGAACACGAAAAAAAACCATTGTAAGCAAAAATATACTTTATAATATATAATATAATATATATATTAAAAAGAACATAAATATTTAAAATCAACCCATTCCATCCGCAAGCATATCGATACATACTTAGTTTAGCTAAGTTAGTCATATCAGTAAATTTATGCTAATTTATTTGAACAAACTACTGTCGTCATAGTTATCATAACGATTTTCTGTTGGCGATTTCATGTAAACATTCCCGTTGTCAAAGAATCAATCCCAAGCCAATCGTATAAGCTTCTAAGACGAATACCGAATTTTATCATTTTTGAATGACACTCCGCATGGCCGACTATCAAAAGGTAATGTTAATGAAGTGTCAATGGTTACTGAACACGGATGTCAAGAGCGCCTTCTTCAGCTACTAAGAAGAAGTAGTACAGGGAATTAGTGGGACCACACTAACGGTCTCTTACTAAATTTTATTTGGTAAAAAATTCGAAAGTATGAAAGCGTCAGTGGAGACAACCTTAGTCCATTTGCACGAAAGAACTCAGAAATATGATTTGATAAATTGTAATTGTATGCAACTGGACACTCAAACACTCAAGTGTACATTTGCAGGTGAGTAAAACTTAAATTATCTAGAACAGTGACAGGGATGATCAATGCGCTATTGCCTAGTTTATGATACATCTGCAGTGTTCTCTTTTTACAGGTTTTCATGAGCGAAAATTATTGCGTTTATGATAATTTGCTATAAGGTTTTAGAGTACGATGGTATGCTCGGCTGTTTACAGATTTTAAAACTTCATCACCCTCACAGGTTTCTCTTCTATTAATCGGTTTCTCACTTTACTTTTCATCAGTACACTAAACTATATTAAACAATACCATACCATACCATACCATACTACACTATACTATACCATACCATACCCTACCAAACCATACCATACCATACCATATGCTATGCTATGCTATGCTATACTATACTATACTATACTATACTATACTATACTATACTATACTTAACTATACCATACTATGCTGTTCTATGCTGTACTTTACTGTTACTGTACTACACGGTACTATTTCTTACTGTTGCATATGCTCTACCAGTCCTCTTCTTCATATCTCATTGCTAAATCTCTTTTTTGCTGCTGTCTTCTGTTCTCATCAAGTCAGTTGAAGAGAAAGACTTACGTTTACTGAAAATTCGTCAACGAGCCTTTTTCTTTTAAGAAAGTTAAGATTTCTCACTAGCACGCAAGGATTTACTTACCAGTTGGACACAGTCCACATGTATTTTTGCAATTCGCTTTCATGAAATTATAATACTTGTTTCCGCTTTCACACAGCCCTTTCGTTTTCCATGAGGGACACGACGTTTTGTAAATATTTGAATCAAAACATGGGGAGGCAGTTGTCACGAGCTGGATTTCAGTGGTGGGCGATGGTGTACCTACGGAAGACAAATCGACAATGGTGCATTTTAAGACAATAAAATACAGTTATATACAGTAAATCTGACATTGAATATGCGCACACTCGGCATCAATTTGGAAATAGTAACGATCTTAGTGGCCAGAAAAGTATCTGTACCACTAAATTACCGTAAATACCCTATTTAGCGCCCGGGGCCCTTATTTAAAAAGTCGATTTTTACAGGGGGCGCTTATTCGATAGGGGCGCTTATTCGATAGGGGCGCTTATTCGATAGGGGCGCTTATCCGATAGGGGCGCTTATTCGATAGGGGCGCTTATTCGATAGGGGTGCTTATTCGAGAGGGGGCGCTTAATCGAGCATTTACGGCATATAAAGCTAACGAGACAATACAAATAAAGGTACGGAGTATCCATACCACGTAGAGATGTTCCCCTCATTCCAAATAATTGATTAAGTTACAGGTCCCTCTATTTCAGAAATAAATGATATCTACATCCACTGTTTTCACCCACTGCTTTTCAATTACGATGAATACCTCTAGAATGCAACAACGCCCAACCTTTGACAGTAGAATTCTCTTTCTAGACTGGACGCCAACATATTAAGACGTAGTACACCCGTCATCATCTAGGATCAGCGGGAAGGGTGCAAGGGTGTGGTTACTTTTGCTTCATGTTAAAAAATTCTCATGTTATATTCTTGTTTTTGACAAAATGATATGCAGTAAGCTATGTACTTTAGACCTTATCATACAATCTATCATACAATTTAAACAAAAAAAACATTACTGTAAGGATCAATGTGACCAGTTTAAGAGTACGTACATGATGCACGCATATGAGAAATAACTTATAGTATAAATATTTGCTACAGTACCCGAGTATCGCCAATACCAAGTGTTCTTATTGACGATGGCAGTAACTTTAAGGTGAACATTTATAGACACACATCAGATAGGTACTAAAAGTCCTTGAAATTTACCACTTCCAAGCCAAGTACCTATCAATGATACACACTTCCTTCCTTCCGTTCATCACCTTTTCTACACAGTTATTGCCCAGTAAGCTATCAGCTAGCAAACACTAGAGAGTTTTGTCAATCGATTTGACCAGAAATAACGGTCTGCTCCAATTTTGTTCAATTGATGTCTGAAAACATGTCCTGGGTCAAATGCAACATCTGCTCACATGCGACACTCATTTGTAACTGGTAGACATTTGGAAAAAATGGCGCTGTAATGTAGAAGTGGTTTCTGTTAATTCAATGAGCTGTCATAAACATGGGTCTCCTTACGCTAATACAAATTCAGGCGATCACTCCTTAAGATTTTAAACAAGTCAAAATATGCTCTAAAACATGTTGCTCGTGTGGTGGCAGTTATCTTACATTAGTAGCCATGTAGTAAAGAACATAAACATGTGGTTAGTATCAACAAGAAAACGCCTTTTCCATTTCGTATATTAAATGGGGTCACTTGAGGATCACAAAACTGAACATTTCTATGACAAATAATTGCAATACTCAAAGATTATAATATTAACAGAAGAGTCGTCCGTCAGAAGGCAAGAAAAGGTTTTGACGGGAAAAGAAATTGACAAGCGCGCCCTAAGTGAATTTTCCCGCTCTCTCTGTCAAATATTTCTCAATCTTCAAAAAATACTCAAAGACTAGCTTAAAAGTCATACAATGTTCGGAAATAACGTGACAGTATCACCACCATTTCTATTAGTAACCTTTTAATTTCAATTAACATTTCCGTTAACATAAAGATCACATTTACTATTAACGTAATTTTTATCCACATCAATGTGAAAATATTTTCGTTGTCTTAATAATGTCGTGATCCATGACCTGGTATTAATATCATCATGATAATCGTAATTGCAGCAAGCAGCAGGCAAAACAAAACCATCGTCATCAACATTACTATTGACATGAGAAGCACTACCACCACCACCATGATAATAATTATTAGTTTCATCAGTAGCACCATCAAGTCGCTTTTAGTTCACTAAAGTACTTAGTTTGGATTTCTACAAAAATATATTCCAATAGAGCGAGTATAATCATTAAAAAAGACAACAACAGGCACCACAATCATCATAACCATCACCAACAGCAACAACAACAACATATTCCATCGCCATAAACAACAGCGACAGTTATCATCAGCACCATTATCAACAAGAACAACATTGTCAACAATAACAACCAAAGATTTCAGTATCATCATCAACAGCAACAAATGATATCATCGCTATAAACAACAGCAAAATCAGCATCAACAAGAGCAGAACAACATACCAATACCAACAATACCAGAGTCAATACCAACAATAATATCATTATCATTGTCATTATCACACTCAGTATAGCTATTAGAAAAGCATACCACATCACAATTACTAAATTACTAGTCGGAACCTTTTTATCAGCTACTTCTTTGTATCTTAATTCGAAAAATGAAAAACGTACAGCAATAAAGAATGCTACTTCGGTTGTAGGTTTAACAATCCTTGGTAAAATTGCAACACAATTGGCCACATTTAACCATTGCCATCTTACCTGATGTACAAACTCCACATGACTTTTGACAGTTTTTCTGCATGAAATTATAATATTGGCTTGAAGATTCGCAAAATTTTTTATCCTTCCATCCAGGGCATGCCGAGGCGTAACCCACGTTGTCAGCACAATTTGAGTATTCTGTTCCAGCTTTTACTAGAAAATAAAAATAGTTATGCTAGCTATAATTATTGAATAAAATGAATTTTCTCCACGCTGTCCGGTTCTTTCCACGTTGGAAAGGTCTTTGTTCCCTTGACATGTAAATTACCCGTGTACACCCTTTCTCTCATCCCGTCATTCGTCTAAGGCCTTGTAAACAATAAAATCTTCGTTGGAGCGTTTTCGTCTTCAAAAAAATTACAAAATGTTACATTCTATTTTTTCACACACACTGAGACAACACGGCACTGTGAAGTAAAATACATAGAGCCAAAAATAAATACAAATATATATGTAGATTCAATCATTGGCTATTTTATTGAGTTTTTATTGATCTACTCATGGACAGAAACGAATAGAATTAAATCGACGTTACAGAAAACGCTTGTGTCTATTTACATGAGTAGGGACTATTTACATGAATAGGCTGGTCCGCCGAAGTGTTCTGGCTCACTCTGATGGGATCGATTTCTCTGGCGTTTACATGAAACAAGTTTCGTATCACCCAGGTGGCGTAACATCTTTACGTTTTATAATGGAGATTTTCTATGTTTTGGCGCCAACTGGCCATTATCGATTCAGCGATGAAAAAATGGTTTGGCGCCAAAATTGTTTGCTCATGCGATCCCTACTGACGCGGATCCCAGCGACGTTTCTCACGGATCTCACCCATATGAGTTATCCCACTGTTCATTGTTCAAAGGCAAATTTCCATAGAATCACCAAAACCACGCCGATCTTACCTACCACACTCTTACCTAAACGAGCAACCTCACCTAGGTGGACAAGCCCACCTCATGTAAGCACGGCCCTAAATACGTGCAGGCTATTGTGATGTGTGCGAACATCATTTGCAAATTTTATGTTACGAAGCATGAACCCAGCCTTTGAAGACAGGAATTTAATGTTCAAGTAAAACTGCTCGATTAGACCATTTAGCAATTCCCTAATACGTCTGTTGGTTTGTTCTTTTTAATTTCTCAGTATATTGCTCTTAACTTTGCAAGTGAAAGGCCTTATAGAAAAGACTATTAACAAAAAAACATTTTTAAGTTTTGTCCAGCATCAATCAAGCAAAGACAAGGACTTACACAGATGTCGGAAGCAACTACGACCTAGTTCTCATGACGTTGCGGTTAAAACAAAAGCTGTACCAGGATCAAGTATGTCATTAACAAGCTACTTGACCAACAGATTGCTGCAGATTTCAAGCAAATATCGGAGGGAGATTTGCAGTGCCAACTCTCTCAGAGGATGTCACCATGGCTACTGAAAAGCTAAACACTATGGTTAGGGAAACTGTGGAGGAAGATCTGGGAAAAGACAGTAAAGTCAAGAAACCCTGGATCAAGCTAGATACATTAGCATTATGTAATAAGCGTCGAAGTCTGAAGGAGACGAAGAACAAATCAGAAGAGGACAGGCGAGAGAAAAGGAAGGCACCCAATGCAGTGAAATAAAGCAAGATATTGAGAAATGGATAGAAAAACAATGTCCAATCATAAACAGAAGTTTCTAGCAGCCCAGGTCGAAAGTAGGATTTGAGACAATCAAAATTCTAACCAAAGAGAAACAGTCACGGACAACTACCATTGAAAACAAACAACTGCAGAGATGGACATAGTGCTGCAGTGAATAAAGCCATCGTATCACACCAGACGTACACACTTTAGAAGATATCCATTTATAAAATTTTTGTGGTACAATGTCGCAAATTTTCATGGTGATGTACAACCATGTATCCTCAAACACAGATTCCCTCCCCATCATCAGAGAGGAGGTAGAGGCAGAAGCTAAGAACCTTAAGGAAGGCAAATCCGTAGGTGCCAATAATATATTGGCGCAATTACTCCAACATGGAGGTGTAGTAAAGACTCAAAGTCTACACAGGCTGTGTTCACAAGCCAGGCAAACTAAGACTTGGCCTGGTAGTCTCCCTTTCCCCAAAAGGCAATACTAAACAACGTAAGAAATACCGATCGATAAGCCTTATTGGTCATCAAAGCAAGGTCCTACTTAGCATTATCCCGAGGAGACTGCAAAGACCAATGGAATCAGTCCCATCAGAGGAATAAGCAGTATTTTGTGCAGGGTGAAGTATAGTGGAGCAGATTTTTATACTGCGTCTGCTAATCGCAAAACAAATTGAGGTCCAGACAGGTGTTCTCCATAATTTCATAGACTTCAAAACGGCATTCGACAGAGTATGCATGATCGACGGTGGTAGACAATGAGGATGTACAACATCGACAAAGTGTTGCCCACCATGATCAAAGCACTGTATGACAGGGTAAGGAGTGCTGTACTGCACATGGGAGAAACTGGCCAAGCACTTGGCCAAGCACTTGGCCAAGCACTTAGAACCACAGTAGGGGTACGGCAGGGCTGTTTGCTCTCTCCACCATTCCTTAACCTTCTACTTGAGAAAATCATGCGTATGGCTCTAGAACACCATCACGGTAGAGTCAAATCTGGAGGACAAGAATACAGCGGTTTGCAGATGACATCGAAGTGGTAGCATGAACAGCAGAGGAATTGTAAGAATTAACTAGACAACTTAAGAATGCAAATGGAATATTTGGTATGGAAGTCAGCACAGAAAAGAGCAAGATATTAGTGAACAATGCAGACCAAGGAGCAACAACAATCAGAATGAATAATGTAGAACTGGAGGAAGTACAGAGTTTTAAGTACATAGGGTCCCTAATCATACATGATGGCTGAAGTAATAAATAGGCGAAACAGTGCCTGAAAATGGCAATGGTACGAATGGCAAAACTTTATAAGATATGCAAGAGCAACATCTCTACTAAGACAAAAGTCTGGTGGTGTCAATTCTCACTTATGCTCCTGCATCATGGACTCTCTAAGCAACTTTAGAGAAAAAGATCAAAGCTTTCGAAATGAAATGTTTCCTATTCTTACTTGTAATAACATACAGAGAAAGGAATACGAATGCGTTTGTATGGAGGAAGGTAGAAGCGGAAGCTAGTAAACAGGAATCACTATTGGAGTCCATCAAGAAGAGAAAGCTAAAATGGTCCGGACATGTTTCATGGCACAGCAGCTTGGCAAAGACAGTATTGCAGGGAAAGGCAGGGAAAAGGGGCAGCGGACGACCGACAAAGAGCTGGACTGATGACATAAAGAATTGGACATTCTCGGGCCTTTTTCTTTTCATTTTGTATTCTTACCAAAATTCTGTACAGAGTTTCAATAAGTGTGTGTGCAGGGGCAGGGGGAA
>JANTCA010046735.1:0-18656 GCA_024741275.1 Chironex yamaguchii
AAATATGCTATCAAAGTTTTAAAGAACGAAACTGTTGTTGGTCATGTTCCAAGGGAAATTTCGCGATATTGCTGTTACGCATTAAACTCAGGAGGAAAAATGAAAGCTACAGTATGTGGTCGAAGAGAAAATAAGCGAGGGAATGTTTTGGAGGTCCCATGCAATTACTTACTGAAAGGACCAGATAAATATCTTGGAAAAGCATAGTGTATTATAAAAGATATTGTTGGAAGAGACAAGATCGTCTAATGAAAAGTATCCATCTAAATGAAAAATGTCATTCTTGAAAATGTCTCTCGCTTATAAGCGCATTGGGCCTATACCCGGCTTTTATGCAGGGTGGGCTTATATGCGGGGGAATAGGGTAATTACGAGTCTGCTGGGCTTCATTCGCCATTATTTTGCAAAATTAACAAACGTAGATCTCATCATGTTTCAAATGACATGTTGAAACATGATGATTCCTCGATGAGATTCCCCAAACATTGACATCTGGCTAGGAGGGTGTGGGGATCTGAATTTAATGCAGCAAAAAAGCTGAACACACACTTGTGCATATCCTGTAATAGCTGCAACTTTAACGATTTGAATGAGACAAAGTGCATAGTTCTTGTAATTAGCCTCAAGGTATCATCATCATTACCCATTACACCAAGTGGTGTGTAGGGCAGCAACAAAGCTCCTCCACCTCTACCTGTCCCGAGCCAACCTAGCCAATCAATCGCAAGAGTGCCGCATGGCCTCCATCTCATTCTCCACTGTCCTCCTCCATGTCACTTTTGATCTTCCTCTCTTCCTCTTTCCAATCTGAGGTACAGTGCAGTGCTGTTCTTGTCATTGGCTGTTGGTCCTTTCTCAACACATGACCTATCCATCGAAGTTTGGCTCCTTCATCCTCCAAAACTCAGATCCATACAGGAGCGTAGACAGAACGCAGCTCTGGTACAGTCTACGCTTGGTGTTGGTACTGAACTGTGTGGATCTCCAGATGTTGTTTATCTCTTTGAATACGCTCCTGGCCTTGCTCAGTCTACTATGGATGTCCTTCTTTCATGCTGCTTTCAGGTTTGATGATGCTGCCTAAATATGTGAATTTGTCTGCCTGGCATAGATTTCCCCCTTTCACTTTAACAGGGGCTGGGCTGATGACATTCAGTGTCATGGTCTCTGTTGTTTTTGGTGCTGATTCGGAGCCCCACCTGCTGTCCAAAGATCTGAAGTCTGCTTGTCTTGTCCTGGATGTGTTGGTGTGTGTGAGACAGTAGCACCAGGTCATCGGCAAAGTCAAGGTCGTCTAGGGTCGAGAAGAGACTACATTGTATTCCTCTAGGGGTGTCATCTGTCGTCCTCCTCATCACCCATCAATAGCCAAGTTGAAGAGAACTGCTGACATTACATATCCTTGCCTTACACCCGTCTTGACTTTAAAGAAGGTGTCGCTATAGCCTAAATGCATCTGCAGTTGTCGTAGAAGCTCTTGAATAGGTGCACAAGTTTGGATGGGATGCCATAGTGCTGAACGATGCTCCAAAGGCTTTCTCTGTGAATGCTGTCAAATCCTTTTCAAAGTCAACAAAGTTCACATAGTGCTGTCCTTGTCACTGTGCACATTGCTCAATGATATTCTGCAGAGCAAAGATCTGATCTTTGCACCCCTGTTGCTTTCTAAATCCTTCCAAATTGTCTCGTCCATGGCGTCTGACATTCTTCTGAAGATGACCTTGGCCAGTATCTTACTGGCACCGACAGCAGAGTGATCCCTCTCCTGTTGCTGCAGTCATTAAGGGCTCCTTTCTTAAGAATATTGATGATAACTCCTTTTGTCTGGTTGTCAGGTACCTTCTCCCCCTCTCATACAGGTGTGAAGAGTGGTAGCAAGATGTCCACTGCTACCTCAGGGCCTGCCTTAAACAGCTCAGCATCACGATTGTACTGGCCTGGTGACTTGCTGTTTTTGAGGGTCTTGATAGCAGCCACAATCTCTTCTTTTGTTGGAGGGTCAGTCTCAATCTATAGGTCTTGTTTGTCTTCTGGGATGACAGCTTCCTCATCAGGTGGTGGTCAGTTGAGGACTTCCCGGAAGTGTTCAGCCCATCTCTCCTCTTGTTTCTTCTCTGTTCCCTGTCTCCCCTGTTCTCCTTGTGCTGCCGGCTCTTCTGCCTCTGCTGCCAGTTGGTAAATGGCGTTTCTTCTGTTGTGGCAGGAGAGCCTCTTCACTTTCTTGTGTACCTCTCTGTACAGCTCCTCTTGTCAGTCACGGAGACTTTGTCTGAAGTATCCTTTTCTTGATCTCCCTCCTCTCAGTAATGGCATCTAAGGTCTCTTGCTGTATCCAGTCTTTGCTGGTATTCGTCTTTCAGTGTCTAAGCTTCTGCTTGCTGCTCTCAGTGTACAGTGCTGCAATCTGTTACCATGTTGTGTCTATGTCCTGTTGATCTGCCAGGTATTGCAGAGCCTGAAATCTGTTTCTGACGTCGGTGATGAAGGCAGCCCTCATCCTGTTGTCTCTCAGTTGCTGGGTGTTGAATCTTTTCTTCAAGTTGGTCCTGGCTGGGGTCTTCTTCAGCTTCAACTTGATGAATGCAGTTACTAGATTATAGTCACTCCTGACATCTGCACTCCGCTTGATCCTCACGTTTAGTAGGGAACGTCACCACATACCATTGATCATCAGATGGTTAATCTGGTTTCTATCTCTTCCATTCGGCGAGTTCCAGATCAGCTTGTGGAAGTCACGGTGTGACGTGATACAGCACCAGTAGGTTTTATTCATACACTGGTCTCCCATTCAGTTCAAAGAAATTTTTGCATGGGACACAGATCAATTTGTGACTTGCTGTGAGGGACAATCAAGCACCGGCTTAACGCAGTTTAGGACAAAAGCTAAGGGCTCCTGACAAAAAGAGGTCCTAAAGTGGTTCTCAGTTTTGTCGTATTGTGAGCTCTCTACTGTTATACTGTATTATATAGCTTCCTTAGGCCATCCCCAAAACCCTTATCAACCAATGTTGCTACCACAACACTGGATTCATTTACTTGCAGTTCTCCCAAATTTTACTAAATTTTTAACGGCCTCGAGTGTCTCTATTACGACACGACGGCGTGGATTCTTTTCGAGACGAGAAGTGGCCAGAAGGACCTATCATTTACAGTCAATCAATTGGTTGCGTTTGCTATGCATGTATATTTAACGCAAAAATGGCACTAAAAGCAACCTAAATATCATCGTGTTAGATGGGACTGCTGCATAAAACGATGACTGTTGTTCCTGTGGCGTCGATCAATACGGCCAAGGCCAATCACAAGAAAGTCCACATATTTCTGTGTTTGACAGCCAAATTGAATGGCACAAAGTTGAAAGGATTTATTATGTTTGATGATGCCAAAGGAGAATCCAAGTTGCCACAAGACGAATTTAAGAGACTTAGTTTTGTTGCTTTCTCTTAAAATGCATGCATAAGTTACATTATTGGACAGCTCGCTATTTCAGTAACCTAAATTTACTTGGAAAGTCTTTAAAGCCACATAGAGATAGGAAGGCAAAGTTAAGAAGGAGCAGTTCAGGCTGATGTATGCTGAAAGAAACCGATCATACAGGCTACGACAAGTGGCTTACAAACGATAATGATGAATAAACTGCCTCAAAAAGCACGAAACTATTCTCCGGCTAAAAGATGAAAGCCTTTGCACATATTTAAAGGTAATAGGTTCCGATGATGGATTGGATTCCTGCTTTAAAAAGAATCAACGCCAGGTAGCAGCACTTTAAAACCAGATGAAATTTATTGTGAATTACAGTGAACGTAAACGGAATCCTTTCTTAGTAACCGGGTATGACATCACAGATGCAGCGCCTATTGTTAACATAATTGATAATGACGAGGGGATAGTGAGGCACTGCCAACAATGTCTTTGTCATAAGCCGTGCTATCTATGCTTCACAGCAAATTTATTCCATACTTTAAAGCATTTCTAACGAGATGCATATGGACTGTGTTAGAAGTCGAATAGAGGGCTTTGAAGATTAGTTAATGGTCAAAGGATGTAAAAGCAGAGCCGGATTAAGATGGCCAAGGGCCCTTGGTTGTAATTTAACCAAGGGAACCTCTAATCAAAATGATTACTACTGTAAGTAAACAAACAATTTAGGTAAACTGTAATCATAAATTGTTTTATCCACATTATAGTTGCAACGTATATTTTTGAACATTTTTATGGCCCAGACATCAATCAGGTCATTTCTCAGCAATGCGCTTATAACTTCGCTTTAAAACTCATAAGAGAGAGCAAACTGATTGTCTCCTGCCCCTTACAACTTTAAACCTCATTTATTCATTCTTTTTAACTTTGAAAATGATGTCTCTCTGCTGCAGTTTGATGCCATGATTGATAGATGATGTGCAGTGCGTTGTAGAAATTTTGAAAGGTGTGTGTTCACTAGAACTGATTCTGAACAAACAGCACATTTTGTTCTATGCTTGTATTTTAATATAGGCATTGTGATCCATTTTGTTCTTATCTACTGACAGTTTTAACAAGTTCAGAAAATTTGATTAATTCAGAAGGAAAGAAGACTTCAACCCTATGAAAGTATTCCTCCATTAATGTATTAGCTGGCCTTTGGATGCCATCATGGCAGAGCTCCGTAACGTTGGAAAGAAAACCAAACTTTTCCTGAATGTCCTTGGATGCTTCTACACAAAAATGGAGGGCTAAGGACAATTATCGACAAAGATCAATCACTAATGGAAATATCTAATTTTGAAATGTTCTCTGACAGAAAATATTGTTTTGACCATAATTCACGTAAGATTGTGACATTAACTTGTTTTCTCATAAACCCTGCTTTGTCTGGTATCTTTTGGTTGATTTTCATCAGTTAGCAATTCTGACAATACGAAAGTATTTTCATGATACCCTTTATTGACAGCCTATATAGCATAATGGCGGGTTGGTCATCTTGTGCCAGCCTGCTTTGTTTATAGGTAAGCCGTTCAATTGCTTTCGATGTACCTGCCAAGGACGAATGATGCAGCAAGCCTAAAGGCTGAAAAGTCCGTCTACAGCAGCACAATTTCTGCTGCACTTTTCCCTTCCAAATTAAGGAAATGCAGTTTGCACAGCATATAATTCACAACATTGCACTTATCACCAGGGATAGCTTGAACACCATTATGCTGATACAGTCGCATTACTGAATTAATTACAATGTCTAATTACTCCTTACTCACCGCACTGCTGACAGTCAGTCACCCAGTTCCCTTCACTTTGCCGTAGTCTCGTTTATTCTAGCTAGAAATAAAAACTTTAGAATACAAACAAAGTGATGATACAAACAATACAAAAATGTTTTAGCCTCCAATGGGTGTCCCTAAATGTTGGAGGTCCTTGGCTTCAGCCATGTCAGCCCTCTCCTTAATCAGTGAGTACGAAAAACGAACCTTTCTAAGATCCTGCTTCTATGAGCGGTGCAGTAAGGAAATATGTAAAACTAATATCAAACCTCAATGCTCTATGATTAAACGCAATTTGAGGGTCACCGTGAAAGACAAGTCACCTGTCACCTGGTAGTCGCACACCCATCGAGGGCATCAAGACAAGTACGTGATGCAAAATGTGGCATCAGTATACTTTTCACCATAAATGATGCCTGAAAGTCACATAAACGAGCAAATCTTTCCTAGTCTGATAGGTTACCTTTAGTTCGTGCCCTATAGTGTATGTGGTAAAATGGAGTCCTTGGGTACTACAGAAAATTTTACTGCTGTTTAGTACAACGAAGTTTATTTTTGTGTTGCATATTTAGTAAATGGTATTGAAATTTGCAATAATGTATGATTTAGCAGGAGTGGCAGAACGAATATCGAGGTGAAGAGTACCTAGAACTGAAGCTGTGGCTCTTTTAGGGAATTGCTGGCCTAAGCCCTTTCAAAACTGATTCAAGTTTCTATTTAAAAGCCCAACATGTGAGTTCATATACAAATATAACAATCAACAGCATTCTTAAGCTATCTTAAGCAATATGATACCTGTTTACAAGTTAATATGTCAAGAAGTCAAGTTGATTAATATCCCGAAATTTCTATTGTGAGTCGAACTACTGTAAGAACAATTTCAATGGAAAATGTGTAAATCTTTACTACAAAATACAAGTAATTCAGAAATACGTGCTTTCATCAGATCCAAATCAAGGCTAACTAATTTTTCCAAAGCATATTGAATATAATTACAGGCGATAACTAACAGCGATACCTCACTTCACATACCATCTCCAAAACATCTTGCGAAAAGTGGAAACCTGAAGACCCCAAGCCCTCCGGCTCACAATCGCTGCTTAGTGTGATGTTATACTATTTTTCATAACACTCTCTTATTACAGACTGCTGCATTTCACTGCGCTGTTAAAGAAAAATATAATTAACTACAATAAAAACGACATAATACTACTGTAAACCATGCTGCAATTCATAAACCTTCCTTCTGCCAGACTACACATCATTGCATCACACGAGAAAAAACTACACCATCCTGTATTAAACAACACCATGCTGCAATACACTACACTACGAAGCATTGCACTAGTCTGCATTAAACTAAACTACAATACACTTAGCTAGACCACACTACGTCTTACCTAAATAACACTGCGGTAATCTACAACGTAACACGACACTGCAGTAAAGTAAACTAAATACAATGTAATACGTTATTCCATAGTACGCTGTACTAGATAATATTACTTTTTAGCAAACTTACACATTTCATCTGGTCGTTTATTATTGGCTCTTAGGTCTGTTGTTAAACAAACGTGGCAAGAGGTTGTCATGATTAAATCAGTGAGTTTATAAAGCAGAAGCAGATATTTGCTCTTACGCATTCAAAACAGAACCCGCTGGGCCAGATGGCATCTACTGAAAGCTACAGTGTTACCACATGCTAGGAATGTATACTGTATAATGAAGATTCAGAATCTAAAAGACCTGCTATTAAAAAAGGAATCAAAGATAAAGCAAGGATGGCAAATCCTCGTTTAATTTTAATTAAGTCATTTTTAAAACTTTTCAAGTTTTTATTTGTTACGACAGCGTTTTATAAAAAAAGCATAACAAAAGTCAAGCATACGGCGGACACGTATCTTTGGGCTTCAGGAAATAAGAAGTTATACTTTTCGAAAATACGTTAGGATTAGGACATTTTAATGGGTTCAGTGTAAAGGTTGCTCACAAGCAGATTGCCAAAAAGAAGGCAACTTACATTACAACTGGAGGTAAGTATTTCAATGAACTTTGAATTTTAATTATTCAAGAATTAACACTACCAAGCTTTCTTGAACAAGAGCACTAAAAGTGCAATTCCTTGCACAATATCAGTAGCAGACAAGGGCTCTTTCGAACTTAAGAAGGTTAACTTAAATCTTCCTTAACATTAGTTGCTCCGTCCTCCGGAAAGGTTTAAAACGGCAGGAGTTGGATTTTCGCTGTAAATCAAAGAGATTACCTGCGCCAAGCATTTACAAAAATTCTAAGCATCAGTGCCAAAAATAATCTTAGAAATGCTCAGAATGCAAAGAGACGGCTTGCATTTCGTTAGAATGAGCTCACGGCGAGGGGAAAGCAATTAAAACCGAATACGTGTAGTTGATTACATACCCTTCAAAAACAAAAGCTTTATCCCCATCACTATAATTTATCAACAGAGTTGGGCTTTTTAGATCATGTGCCAGTGAGAAATATAGAGAATCTTCGTATATAGTATATTCGCCACTGCAGTTTTATCTTCACCTATTTTTAGCAGAAAGGTAAAAGATACTTGAAATTAGCTACCCCACGGATGCAAGATTATTCGATTTTTAATATTGAAACTGCGATGTGTCTAAAGCTAAAAGGATATTCGAGAAAAATCAAACTGTGAACTCATGTACATTTTGCTTAAACAATTACTGTTTCAAAGTTTAGATGGTTCACGAAATGTTTTGAGAACTAGGGCTGAAATTTTGATTTGTGATGTCTAAATTACAAAGGGAATGTGGTTAGAAGTGACTGGAGTACAGAATCTTGCACCATTCATATGGGAAGTTTTATTTCATATCCATTTTTTAATAATTTTGTATTTATCATAGTAGTCGTTGTTTGAGAATAAAACTGTCTTAAAGCATGAGTAAGACTCTGGAAGAAATCAGGGCCCATAAACCCGGTCTTCACGTTAAACGGACTAAATAGTATCTGTTTACAGAAGTTGATTTTATTCTTTATTCTATACATTTGAGAAAAGGGTACAACGTACCTTGATTGGTGAAAACGTCTTCGTTACGTAATATTGCACTGGGGAAAAACACAGATGCTATAAGTTGTTATGGAGTGGGTTTGTTTTTATATGTGTTGTCGCAAATTTTAATATATATGTGAAAACATGCCGTCCATTAATAAGCATTGTGACCTAAGACACCGAGTAATTTTTTTTGATTGCCGGATAGGGTTCCGCCCTAACAAGAGAATATTTTTATCGGGAGCAAAACTAGAACTCAAAGCGACTTGAAAATGAATCGAAAGAACAACTATCGATCGGCTTGGATGGGGTAATCCAAGATGTATTGCAGTTTTAGGCTAATCTAAAGGGCTTGATCAAAAAAGGTTTCTTGCTATGTACCCCCGAACTCCCCTGTCCCTTCTTAGTCAAGAAAATAATGCAACTCCAGAGTCATTTTGTTTACCCAAAATAATGAAAACAGCTCCAACTATCTATGACTTGGAAGGGATTTAGTTTGAAAGTACTGCCATCAACTATCAGAAATCATTTTGCAATCTTCAAGACCTTGGATTACCTAATCGTTGTATCAAGTAGATTTAAGCCATTCAATGAACTCGGAAAATAACTAAAGTTCACTTGCAATGTTTTGCCAACATTTTTTTGTCCTAAATCTTAATGAGTTTTGGAGAACTTTACTTCTGCTTGTAAAATATTTCTTTTGTGTTGCTTCTTACCACTCATGGTCATATCAGCGCCCCCTATCTCTATATTAAACTTGCCCCAACCCCTTGCAAACTTTAAAGTCGTTGCGTAAGCCTTGAAAAGTGTTAAAACTGTTTGACAGCATAGTCTTACAGGAGAGTTGTTTCTGGAGAATAAGATTCATTCAAGATTCAAGCCAACACTCTTGCAAACATATTGCAGTATGATTTCAAAAATACGACAAAGATACAATAGCAAGTAGACTAAATGAATTGATATTGTTGATATGGCAGCAGAAATAGAAAGCAATAACAGTTGAAATTATATTCTATGAGACTCTCATAATTATTGTCCAACTATTATGTCAAAACAGTGTAATATCTATTATGTTAAAGAAAGTAGCATTAAAGTATAGCAATAAAATATAACACTGTTAAAGCAAAATATTCAATCAATTTCATTAATACACACTGAAAGCACCACTTCTTATCTTTCAGTTCTATACTCATATCATATTCCAGTCTGTTTGAGTCACTCTTGGTTTGTCGCATCAGGACAACATACCAGCCCAACAGGGAAAATATATGGAGTTTCTAAAGAACTGTGAATATTTTAATGTGTCCAATTCATCTTGAAATCATATTCCATGATTCCTTGCTATCCTCTTTGCCTAATACTCTGTTGAGACAAAACAGAATTAATTGTCTTGGCTTAACTGTCTGATAGCTGGTTTCCGCCCCCTTGAAAGTAAATTACAAGGATTTTAACCAAGCAAGCACTCTGAAGACCGAGAGCTTGATTGTCTAGGTCACTGACAAGTAATGCTAACAGTAAGTCTTTATCTTTCACTTCATGGAGTTTAAGGAGAGCTCAGAAACAACAATAGAAAATTTATCATTTGCAGTAGGAGGATTAAAGAATATTTTATTAGCTTGACTGATGAGTTTTATTCTGGTTTAAGTCATACTGAGGGAAAAGAAAAAGAAAAATTATGTCCCGTCGAATTTCAAAAATCCAATAAATGTCTTCACAAGATATCTTGGCGTCCATTACCTTTAAAGAAAAATTATATTTGTGGCTGATCCCTGCAGTGTTAACCATTAGAGCAAAGACTCCAATCAATGAATAGGTGGGTCACAATGCTTCTTTCTTTTCGAGCTGCAGGTTAAACGTTTCCATATTCGCCTTATAAGCTGCACTTAGAGACTGGCTTACACTATGGTATCAGTGGAAGAGCTCATTAGGCATTCTCACCCTGTAGAAGCGAAGAATTATATCCCTCATACGCCACTGTTAAATTTTCCTGCAACTGCTCTTACTGCTAACATTTACTTATCTAATTACTAACTTACTTACTAGCTTGTATACATTAATTTGCATACGTACATTCTTACTTACTTACTTACTTACTTACTTACTTACTTAGATTAATTACGTTTTTACTTACTTACTTATTTACTTACTTAGACTGTTGATTCTGACGAGCCACTAGAAATCAATGGCTTGAAAGTAATACCCTTGACATCGGGTGACCATTACAAATACCTCGGCATTGATGAAAACATCTGTTATCATGGAGCACTAAATAAAGAGAGAATCTCAAGAGAATACCTTACTCGAGTGAAAAAGATCGGATAATTGATTGGACGATTGCAGACATTGAGCAACTAGACATCAAAACCAGATGAAAGCTTTCATTAACTGGAAACTTTCATCCCAATTCATATAAACTTTAGATAAACTTTACATAAGTAGAACCAAACGTGAGAAAGGTTTGAAAAATGTCAGGACACTCTTTGAGAGCTAGCTCATTACAATATACCAACACCTGAAGCTGAATTCTGGATGTAACCAGATCCTCAAATCTGTTAACAAGCTAGAGAAAGACTTAGAGTATGAAAGAATAGAGTTTGTGAAGATCTACTAGCAAACGTAGAGATTGATACGAGAGAAAAACCGAAGGCACTAAGCAAAAGGTTCAATGCAACGAAAGGTTATGAGTAGCTGAGAGATATACACAGAAATTGATGCATGGGTTCTTCCACAGAAAATTGAAAAGCGACACGAATATTGATTTACAAGCAAGTCTTAATCATAGAAAGGACAGAATTACCATATCACATTTTGTTGGATACTTGGAGACAATCATTGATCAAGAGATACCTACGAGGTATCTATAACAAACGCCAAGTTCACCAAGGTCTGGAGCCAACGATTGATGAAAGTTGCAGATTATGTCATGCTTATTTAGAATATGTACTCTATGTAAGCAGCAGCTGTCCCAACATGTCAGCAAGGTATTACCTATTGTTAAGACATGATGCTTTGGCCAAAAAAAATCACCCAAACCATAACTACAATGCTACGAGAGAGCCTGAAGAAATCAAAAGAATCGACAATACAGAATATTGGTGGAACCTACCAGTAAAAACCATCACCAAGGTCCCTCATAACAAGCCAGACATTGCTATATGGGATAAAGCAAAAAAACAATCTACATTGTAGTTTAGCTGTCCTTCCAATGCTAACATCACTAGCAAATCCAGGAGTAAATGAACATTTATGCACCATTATTAAGGAACATGCAAATCCTTTACAAAGATTACCGCTTCGAAATTCTACCAATAATAGTTGGAGCTATTGAATATGAGTCCACGTACTAAATGAAACACATGAAAGAGCTTGGTTTTGAAAAGAAAGAAGCAAAGAAACATATAATCAAGATGCAAGGAATCGTGAGACAGTAAAGATATGCAAAACCGATTGACTTATCCTATTGCAAGCAAATGCTAATTTGAAATCAATCATATGGATAAAGATTACTAATCTGCTTACTTCCTCATGTGCTAACGTACTGACTGGCTTGCTTGCTTGTTTACTTTACACTCGCTCCCATGATAATTATTCCGTCTTGTCAGACGAGTGTCATACTTTCATTTCTTCAACTGTGTTCTAAGATGGCTCTTAAGACGTGCATGGCTTGCGACACATGTTGCATTCAAAGAGATCCTTTTCGATTACATTAACAGGACCATTATCTCCATAAATCGTGATGTGCCCTTTGAGTCCAAAGGAATATTTGTAGGTTTTTTGTGCAGGACGGAGAAGAGTCAGTGTCTAGAGAGTGTCGTTTGAGATGGTACTTCCCATGTAGACAAAATTCTTGACAATCTCAAACCTTGTTCTGTTAACAAAAATGTGCACCTGTACACAAAGTGCAAGCGCACAGACCAATGTAGTTGCACAAGACAAAATGAGTATACGCTACAACAATAAGATCCATGAGAGTCTGTGTGTCAGCAAAAGAATGAGCAACAGTACTACCATCATCGACATACCAGAGCTTCCTGACAAGGGTCTTTGATTGAAATGTCTTCAAGCAAAGCAATTTACCACTTGTCCTAAAGTGAAAATAGACTCTAATATCACAAGCGAGAAAACAATATCAGAGCCTAGTAGTCTAATGCAGTGAAAATAGACTCTAATATCACAAGCGAGAAAACAATATCAGAGCCTAGTAGTCTAATGCAGTGAAAATAGAGTTAGGGCGCGTATTTCCCCTATATAACCACATTGTTAATAGCTGTTTCCTGCGACAGCTGACTATTAAAATTCACACGGGACTTCATCAAGGTATGCAGTTGCCTGAAACTTTAAACAAATGCAGACGAGAAGTTACACTTCCCAAGCACCTTCCGCAAAGTTTCGCAATTAATACCACCAAAGGTCTTGCTTAGGTTACAAATACATGACAAATAAGCAATTGTTGCTCTTTAAACTTCTCAATGATATTCTCATAGTTTTTAGCAGTAGCCCGTCCTACACAAAAATTAAGCTGGAGCTCAGAGAAAATGCCAAACCTATTTATCTAGACAGTTAGAGAGCAATCTCGTACACACCTTTCCAACAGTTTCAAGTTGCAAGATTGCATGATAGCTGCCACAAAGAGACTTCTTGCCTTGCTGTTTGTACAGTGTGATTAAAGTGGCATCAGTCCAGTCTTGGGCTATTGGATTATCATTCTACACAAACATAACAAGAGCGTGTACTGCCTTGTAAATGTGTAAGTCGCCAAAAAACCAACTATTTGAATGGAATTCCATCAAGGTCAAGTGCTTTGCCCACATTGCTTTACTTGATACACCCAATCACCTTTTCAAAAGATTTTTCATTGCTCAGCTCAGGCTGAAAGTCCCTCTAAGGAACACTTTACACAGCAACAGCATGCACAACAGAAGGATTTTAAAATAGATTGTGAAAAATGCTCAACCTAGCGTCTCTTTATGTCCTCAGGAGGTCTTTAATAGGAAGGTGCCATCTTTCCTCAAAGAGGTGTAATCATGGACGCTTTTAGACTAATAGCGTAGCAGACCATGGGGAGTCATGGTATTATTCCTGCTGAAGGCCAACTGAATTTGTAGGTCCAACTACTACATGTTCTTAACTTGGCGCATTTTACGTTGAACCTTCCCTTTGATATTAGTAAAATTGGCACCATGGCTCAATCTGTTGAATTGATAAGTTTCCTGACAGGTTCTTTTCTTTTCATCAAGGATGAAATAAACGTAATCTGATTTGTCTTTAAAACAATGCTGATGCTTCGTCACTTTAATTCCAAGAGCGTTAGCCCGCTTCTCAGAAATAATCTCCTTGAAGCTTTTCCAATCACAGCCCGAAAAATCTGTCTGGTCAAACGTGGACATCAAGGCATCTCAATTAAAGACATCCTTTAACATGGAGACATAAATGCACTTGAGTGTCCTTATTCAGTAAAGAGAGTCTTCCAGCCTATGGAAACTTTTAGCTTTGCCCAAACCAATTCATGATCTGTGTCACCCTCTGTTCCGCACGTTGTCTTGACGATGCAGACGTTCCCAAGATCACCGCGCCTGCACACTATAAAGTCAAGCAGATGGCCATGCTTTGACTGAGGGTGCAACACATCGCCTTGTACTCCTTTTTCTGTCAAAAGAAGGTGTTGGTAATGACCAGATTACGTTAAGTACAGAGCCACAGGAGTAGCAAATCATTCGAGTTGACACTGCCGATTCCATGAGTACCCAAAGGCTTTTACGTCCTATTGTCGCAGCCAACTCAAGCTTTCAAGTTAATTAGGATGATTATATTATCACACTCGCAGTGAGAGTTCTGGGAGCATGGTAAAAGAATAACTTACTCACTTACCTACTTTAATGTCGAATTGCATATTGTCCGCTTTCCTTTCATTCGTCCGCTAAGATTGGTATCAGCAAGCAAAATTTAAAATCAAAATTTTTATTGCTTATTATATTGTATGTGGTATGGTGACACGTCCTAATGCAAACGGGGGTAAATTAATTGCTTTACTGAATTTATTGAATTACTTGATGCAATGACCTTTCCAGCAGTTAACTAACTGTAGTTTTTCTAATCTACACAATGCTACAGAAAGCTCAAAAGTCATTAAGATCTGTTCCTTGTTATTTCGCTTTTCGCTAAGGCTTAACCGTGTCTGCTTTGAGTAAGTACTACTTCTAAGTGTCTTGTTTTTGATAGATAAGATGAAGATAAGTTATTCTTTTGAACATCAAGCATCACACCTTTGAGATGAACATAATGAATTTCATTACTTCGTTTCCTGTCCAAGAACACAGAAAATGGATTTACTCTGGTTTCCTAAACTTAAAGATCCACGTGCTGTGTCCGTTCACTCAAGTTCCAACTGCAAGCTTGTTTGTTCGTCGATAAGCAGTTTTTAAAGCTAAGAGGGGTAGAAAGGTATATTAAATTTAAATCCCGATTTGTGAAGTTGTCTGTTTTTTCGTTTAAGATCTTTGGTTAGACGTAAATATAATTCATGGTGAGCAAGCTCTGTCGTTTAATAGGTGAAATCTTCTATCATAAAGTCTTACATAACATTCACCTGACTTCAAATTAAAGCTTTTTTAACGCAAGAAAGCAAAGCCCTAGACAACTGAGCCAAAGATTCTCGATTCAAATCGATTTATCATTAGAATTTCGTATCACTCTCCTGGAAGCACTGCCTTCTGACAGTTTGCTTCTAGAAGTTAAGTTGGTCATGTGTTATATTGCAATACGTTGTGGATTAGGTAAATAAAAACAAATAGCAAGAGGCAAATGTGCATTATATCACTTACATTGATCGTGTGCAGGTGCAAAATTCCCCAAACCTAACATCCTTACATTCAGAGCCAATATTTAAACACATTTAAAAAATTTGCTGCTTTAAGAGTCCTTGATTATTCGGTTATTCGTTTACAAACACTACGATCATCTCATGATGGTTTCAAGTATCTAAATCATTTTTATTAGCACTGAATCTCTTACTAGAATAATTATATCTCTAAGCTAATACATTTGCAAAGTGTTAATGAACACTTTGTTATTGACACATTCTGCAAATACAGTAGGTCGAAATTTTTACCTTTTAGCTTTTCTCTACCTATCTGGAGGTACTTTTTTCTCACAAATCTTTATGTTTACTAATAGAGCTTTGCTATCTGATGAGATCGTACCTCCAAGGGACACTACACGCCATTGCATTTATGCTTGTAGTAAACACGAAAAGACCCTGAAAAGATGGACGCTCTGTTGCATATAGGAAAGAATTAAAAGTGCAAACATTTTCGACACGTCTCTGTCTTGGTTACTCTTTCAGAGAGAGGAAAGGAAAATTGCTCTCAGTTCCAAATCACAGTAAATACTTCGTACCAAACTTTCCATATACCAGATATTTGTGTATTTGCATGCATGTCTTTATCGCTCAGTCAATGAAAAATTGTATGGCGCCAACAAAATTCTTAAGACACTGGTACGATTGAGTTTGAGGTCAGACAGGTCAAGATGCCAAATCCGTCGGGAACAAACATTATTTGAATAAGATACAGTTTCTACGGTAATAACTCGAGACTTCAGCTCGTACCTTGGTCACACTCGTTATGTGTGATGACTAAACATCAGTAAACATGTTTAATTTTCAAATTCATTATCATAAAAAGACTAGCCTGACTATGGATTATGATACGAAGTTTTAATTTATTTCTTCTCCAAGTCAAAGCTATCGTCACTGAAAAATAGACAGGCAGGAATAAATTTTTCTAACGCTAGTTTGAAGAATGGACATTACCAAAATAAGGCACGGATAAGTCATTGACATGGGTAAGTGACATAAATGCAAGATGGAAACTTGGAATTTCTTTGTTTTATAAATGACAGTGCCTCGTAACGTTGTGCTTTCGATTAGCGCAGCATCTGGAAGCATTTCCATGTGTGTTATATTTGCTAAGGAGCTACTACCACCACTAATGACGGCTATGTAAATTCTGAGGATTATGATAATAATGATGGTAATAGATGATTTATAGCAAGAACATAAGCGTGTAATCTGAAATAAAAGCCGTGATATTGTAATCTTAAGGAAAACTGGTAAAGATAGATTGGATAATAATAATGGTAGTAATAATAATAATATAGTAATGGACCAATAACCAAGAAGACAGATAAGAATGGCAGCCTAATCTTGAATTGGATAAAATGAAAAAAACACAAAATGATCGACATGAAAAGCCGCCGAACCCACCACTTTCTGCTTTCCGAGATGTTGCTCCGACAACTAAACTAACGCGATGTTTTTCTCAGAGGTCAGTCATGATTTGATGATTGCGTTACTACAGAAATTAAAGTTGCTGTTAAAATCAAAACTTAATGTCAAGAACAAGATCTTGGCCGTAAGTATTTGCGTTTTGTGAATTTGTAGTGTAAGGTAGGATCGAAAATTGGCCAATAACAAAGCAACGAACCAAGTATTGGGCGAGAAAAGACAAAGAGAGAAAGTACAAAGGAATGAAGGATCTTTATTCCTTTGTACTTTCTCTCTTTGTCTTTTCTCGCTCAATACTTGGTTCCTTGCTTTCTTATTGGTAAATACTAAGGTATGAGGCGTTTTGAAATGGGCAACAGAAGAATTGAGAATCGCGACAGAGACTTTTTATATCATGCCATATGAGAGTAGCTTTTGTTTGATCACACTATGCGGCACTGAGTCAAAAGCAGTTGCCAGATCAAAGAAATACAGTGGCTACTTTTCGCTTGGCAGTTAAACAAGACATAGTCTTGCGAAGTAAGTACACTAGTTGATCTGTTGCTCAGTCTTTCTTTCAGCAAGAAATCTATCAGGTCCTTACTGACAATAGCTTCAAAAACTTTTCCAACCGCAGAAGTTATTGAGATTGGCCTGTAGTTTTTGGGATTACAACGAGAGCCCTTGTTTTTGTAAATAGGAGTTACATGGCAAACTTTCCACTTTGATGGGATGTTTCCAGTGTTCATAGATTGCGAAAAAAACAACAATAATGGGATGCAAAGAGATTCACTGCAGTTCTTCAACATTCGACAATCAATTCCATCGGGACCGGTAGTTTTGTTAGGATCCAATGTACATAAGGCGCGGCAACCTCGTCGAATATCAATGTCTGAAATACAGAGAGGGGTGCGTATTGGCATGCTTGGGAAGTTAATCCTTGTGTTGCTTCCACGTGAGTTAAACTCCGCGTTAAAAATATTCGCCTTTGTGGTCGAATTGTTGGAAGGAGCTCCTGACTGAACAGTAATAGGAGGGCAGGTGTTCCGAGCACGATAACCGATATAGAGAGATTTTACAATCAATATGTCTGAACATTAATTTAATGAAAAGTAATCCATCACTTTACAATGTAAAAAACCTAAAAGGTCCTTCAATATTAAAGTCTTGTTCTTAAGTAAATTACTATAATCCTTGCAAGTGTTCTTTTAGTCAATGCTTGAAAACAACAATAGAATCTAAGCTTTGAATGTCAATGGGTAGTTTGTTAAAGCAAGATGGGCCTTTGGAACCAAAAGGACTTTTTTGCTGCTTCTGTTCTGACCCTTGGAACGTGTAATATGGCTTTATTGCCTCTTGTGCCGTAACTATATTTGACTCTTTCACCATAGGACGCAAAATTAGGAATGATGGTTCCTTGCAAACGCTTGAAGATCTGCTTTAAGCTTTTTCTGTTCTAACATCGTCATATACCCACGTTCCTGAACAAACTCGGATGATGATGAATGATTTTAATCGCTCTTGCTTGAAGGTTTTCGAATTTCTTGTCTATTTTGACTGAGGTCTTCATAGTCGGAGTTGAACAGTACAGCATTTTAGGCAATACAATTGCTTTGTATATTGATTCAGCTGCATGACTCGTCAGTGATTGCCTCATTCTTTTCAAACGGTTAATTCGTGCTGCCACACTTTTTAAAGTCTTTTGTTAGATGCTCTTTCATATTCAGGCTGGGGTCCAAAAGCCCTCCAAGATACTTGTAACTATTCACAAAGTGTTTCAAATGATCATTCATCCACATTTTTACTCATTTTTAGAGCGCAGTCTTTTGACAGTGCCAAAAAGCTTGGCTTCCGTTTTTCCTTTTTTCAAATTTATGATGAGCCTGTTGTTCTCTAACCATTTCGCAATGTTTGCCATATCACTTTTCAGATTTTCCTCGACCTCACTTATGCTTTTATGAGACACGTATATGACAGTGTCATCAGCATACATTTCGACCTTATATTCTTTGACAACTTTCGTTAGATCATTAATTTGTACATAGTGATACTGATATATATATATATATATATATATATATTTGTCAAGAGTGGGCATTACCACAATAGCTGCACTAAGTGGGAGCCG